>VMDR010007370.1:0-40922 GCA_007922815.1 Macrotus californicus | reverse complement strand
GGATGTAGGTCCTTGCCTTTCATGACTTGGAATACTTCTTTCCAGCCCCTTCTTGCCTGCAAGGTTTCTTTTGAGAAATCAGCTGACAGTCTGATGGGCACTCCTTTGTAGGTTACTGTCTCCTTTTCTCTTGCTGCTTTTAAGATTCTCTCTTTATCTTTCATCTTGGGTAATGTAATTATGATGTGCCTTGGTGTGTGCTTCCTTGGGTCCAACTTCTTTGGGACTCTCTGAGCTTCCTGGACTTCCTGGAAGTCTATTTCCTTTGCCAGATTGGGGAAGTTCTCCTTCATTATTTTTTCAAATAAGTTTTCAATTTCTTTCTCTTCTTCTTCTCCTTCTGGCACTCCTATGACTCGGATGTTGGAACCCTTAAAGTTGTCCCAGACGTTCCTAAGCCTATCCTCATTTTTTTGAATTCTTGTTTTTTCATCCTGTTCTGGTTGAATGTTTATTTCTTCCTTCTGCTCCAAATCATTGATTTGAGTCCCAGTTTCCTTCCTGTCACTCCTGGTTCCCTGTACATTTTCCTTTATTTCACTTTGGGTAGCCTTCAGTTCTTCCTTCATTTTCAACTGAATTCAATCACTTCTGTGAGCATCCTGATTACCAGTGTTTTGAACTGTGTATCTGATAGGTTGGCTATCTCTTCATTGCTTAGTTCTATTTTTTGGAACTTTGATCTGTTCTTTCGTTTGGGCCTTTTTTTTTTTTTTTTGTCTTGGCATGCCTCTTATGTTGTAAGGGGCAGAGCCTTAGGTATTGCTAGGGCAGAACAACCCATGTAGCTGTGTTGGGGCACTGTATGTGGGGGAGGGGTCTGAAAGTATACAGTGCCACTTTCTTGGCTCTCAGCTGGCTTTCAGTCACTTCACCTGCTTCCCACAAGCAACTTGGGGCCTTCTGGTGCTAATTCTCGGGTGTGTGGGCTTGTGTATGTTCTGGGACCCTGGGACTCTTCTGTGATGCTGGGAGTTTCTCCTGCCAATGCAATTCCCACAGGTTCTTACAGTTAGAGGTTGTGGGGCTTTATTTCTCTGTGCTGGAACCCTGGGTTGCATGGTCTGTCTTGCTCCCCGGTTGTTCCTCCCAGTTTGTCCACATGTAAATGTAGGACTGCTCAGTCGGCCAGCTGCTGCCTCACCCACCTGGTCTTCCAGTCACTGCCTTCCCACGCATCCGCTCAGTCCTGGCTGCCTGTTTCTGCCCCTCCTATCAGTCTGAATGAATGTTTCTTCTTTAATTTCTTGGTTGTTGGACTTCCATAGAGTTTGATTTTCTTGCAGTTCTGGTTGTGTTTTTGTTGTTAAATCTGTTGTTGTCCTTCTTTTGGTGTTGGGAGGAGGCAAAGTGTATCTACCTACACCTCTATCTTGGCCAGATGAAAATTCTGTTTAATTTTTTGCAGGAATCCAAACTTCCTTCCATAACAGCTGTACCATTTTACATTCCCACTATCAATAAGTGAGGATTCCAATTTCTCCACACTCTTCTTAACATTTATTGACTGTCTTGTTTATTATAGTCATCTTGGTGAAAAGTGGTTTTGATTCATACATCCTTAATGGCTAATAATGTTGAGCATCTTTTTATGTGTTTATTGACTGTTTGTATATTTTTCTCTTTTGAAGAAGTGTCTAATCAAATCCTTGGCCCATTTTTCAATTGGGTGATCTTTCTTTTCATTGTGGAATTGTAACTGTTGTTTGTGTATTCTAGATACTAGTCCCTTATCAGATACTTGATTTGCAAGTATATTCTCACATTCTGTGGTTATATTTTCACTTTTTTGATGATGTCCCTTGAAACACAAAAGTATTTAAGTTGTATGAAGTCAGTTTATTTATTTTTTCTTTTGTTGCTTATGCTTTTAGTGTGTCGTATCTAAGAAACTATTGCTTAACCCAAGGTCATGGAAATTTACACTTGTCTTTTCTTCTTAGCCTTGTATAGTGTTTGGGTCTTTAGAGCTTTGATTCCCTTTGAGTTCCTTTTAGTGTATGGTGTGAGATAGGGGTTTGGATTCATTCTGTTGCATGTGGCTATCCAGTTGTCCCAGCCCCATTTGTTGAAGAGACTATTCTTTCTCCATTGAATGTCATTGGCGCCCTTATTGATAATCAATTGGCCATGAATGTTTGGGTCTATTTCTGTACTTTCAGTTCTTGTCTGTTGATTTGCATGTGTCTTCCTACCCTGGCACCATACTGCCTTGGTTACTGTGGTTTGTAGTAAGCTTCTAAATGTATGTTTTGAAATTTAAAAAACTATATTAAAGATCAAAATGTAAATGCTTCTGAGGGCTAGTAGATAGTGTACATGAGGGTGGCTCGTGTTAAGGCAACAGTGAATGGTGAAGAGTATGCCACACTGGAGAACTCACCACCCATCTGAGAGCAGCAGCCCCCCCTCAGCTTGAGCTACTGTGGCCACACAGGAATGTGTACTGAATGTTGCCAAATATATATTTGGAAGAGAAACCAGGATTCCAGGTGTTTATATGAAATTTCCCATTTTTAAAAAGAATATTGTGTATAGGCCAAATAAAACAGATATATTTGTTCACAGTGCCCATGAGCTATTGGTTTTTGGTCCTGCTTTATATTCTTCATAGTAGAACATCCTTTCTCTTATTAAAATGTGATGAAAGTAATTACTGCCCAGACCAGAAATCATGTCTAATTGTAAGTTAGGCAAATGCAGGAGCCGATTTGGATATAAAATGAACATATACATATCAAATTTTATTTAATAATTTGTGGACAGGACCTGCTTTCCCACCCTTCTAGTATGGGGCCCCTAGCTTTTCTCATTTAAAGTGCATTCTCATGGCTGGTCCCTAACCATTTGGCTTCCCTTCTCCAGATCATCTTTGCTGACGAATGCACCGAAGCTGAGGGGCGGCACTGGCACATGAAACACTTCTGCTGCTTTGAGTGCGAGACAGTGCTGGGCGGCCAGCGCTACATCATGAAGGAGGGAAGGCCCTACTGTTGCCACTGCTTCGAGTCCTTATATGCAGAATATTGCGACACCTGTGCCCAACACATAGGTGAGACAACACTTGGGTCTCAGCTTGGTCCTACTGGGCCTAGACTCCCATTGTGTCTGAGGTAGTTATAATCTCTTTGGTTGCAAGTGATAGAAACCCAATTCATACTAGCTTAAGTGAGAAAGGGAATATCTTGGCTTACGTTACTAGAAAGGCCAAGGACTGTGTTGGCTTCAGGTCGGGATAGATCAAAGGTTCATACCAAGTCTGTTTTTTTTCTTTTGTGTCTCAGTTGTCTTCTATTGGCATCATTTGGGAGCAAATTATCATCACGTGCTGGCCAAGATGACCCTCCAATTGTACAGTCTTAGCACTTGTATTCTATAAAGGAGTGGGGCTATGCCTCTTCTAGTATCCAAGTCAGGTTCTCTATATAAGAATCCCATAGGCCCTGGTTTGGTCATATGTTCTGCCCTGGAAACAAAAGAATAAGGGATTCTCAGATTCTATTGGTCTGCCTGAGTCATGGGCCCACCCCTCAGATGAGGCTATGTGATGTACAGACCCACTGCCAAGGGGAGGGGGGGGAGTTCTCAGGAGGAAAATATAAAGATGTGTCTTCCACTGCCTCCCTGGAAAAACTCAAAAGTCAACAGGAAGGAACCAAAGCAGTTCTCTTGGTAGAAAGGGAAGTCAACAAAACCAAATTGTTTCTGGCAAGCGTGTCTTTAAAAAAAGTTGAACCAGCCAAATACAAAGCAAGAGAACTTCAGATAGTTCATAAGCTATTAAGTCCCCAAATTAGTGGTAGATCTGAGATGGTGAAAATTATTTTCCTTTTGCAAATACTAGCCAATTTGTTCAACCCTCCAGCACTGTTCCGGATCATGCTGCATCTGTGGCTTCTTCATTCAACTTGCCTGTTCTGGCACCTTGAGAATTAGCCACCCTTTAAAAAGAAAAAGAATTGGCAGTGATGAATGTCTGTGAGACCAGCAAGCAGCCTGGCCTTACTCTGGTTTGTGCAATTCCAAGAAATATGCTCAGAAGTTGCCAACTTCTTACCTACAGTGGGTAGAGGTGGAGATAGTCTGGGAGCACATTTTGCCCTACTTCAAAGATTTTATCAGGAATAAAAAGAAATGGCTTTGTTTCCCTGGTTTATCAGAAGTGATGTAGTCAAATGAAAAGTTAGCTAGCAATTTGGAGGGTTTTGTGTATTGATAAAAACAACAGCTTTGTGGACAAGGCACCTGCATGTGCTCCATGGTCCTTTGTTGTTGGGCATCCATCCCAAACTACTTGCTTCTGTGAGGCCTTTCTGGGCTGGAGGCCTTGCGAGGCCCAGGGTTAAGCATTGCTATGTCGACCTTTGTCCAGCAGCATCCGCTTCTGCAGCCTTGAGTGATGCATGGATTCCCTTTCCCCAACCCCTAAATGCCTCACTCTCTTGCAACCTGATGCCTCAGCCAAGAATCCAACAGCTTTCATTTTCACAAGGACAAAACAGTCAAAGAGACAAGCTTCTTTTTATGGTAGAAGTTAGGGAATGGGGACCTTGACTTGGACAGGTGGCCGGGCCCTGAGGAAGGGCAGGGGTGGGACACTGTCAGGGAGACAGTTCACCTTACCTTCCCCACACTGCTTGCGTGGATTCTGGGTCTGCAAGTAGGTGCTTACTCAGATAACTGTACAGAAAATTTACAGCAATGATACTCCCTTCTCGTTAGTATTTCTATTTCTTCTGTCCCTTTCTATTGAGACTACAAAGCCTCTCCAGAAACTGCCACTTAGAATTTTTGCTCAGCAGTGTGGAAGAGAGAAAATCTGACTGTCACTACAGCATGTACACTTCAGAAGGCCCTGTTTTCTTCTTTCTCGCTTCTTCTAGCTATTTGAGAACAGTGATTGGCATTCCCTCTCCTTTCCTCTTAAATCCATAAACAGGCCTCCATGTTTTACCAGAACAGAGGATCTTGGTGGCCTGTAGAATTATCACTGCTGCAGTTCAAATGCTGCCCCTGATTTTTTTGCTCTAAACCCACTTTTCTGTAAAATGTAATTTCCTGTGACAGAGAAAGGATGTGCTCTCTATCATACATACCACAGTTTCTGGAAGCTTTGCTCTGACTATATTTTACAAATATTCCATATTTATATAGCTGCTCAGAGCAGACCCTGCATCAGGCAGCCGTTGCTAGGGCAACAGTATTTCTGCCTATGCACAGCAAACAGTCCTATAAACAGACGGCAGCTTATAGTCGCAGTAGACACATCTACCCTCAGAGAAGTACTTAAAGGACTTGAAGTGGGGGGGAGCACTGACATGTGGACCAGCAGAGCCTTTTTCCAGATGTTTAGAGTTCAGGAGCAGTTCAGAGCAACATCTG
The DNA here is from genome assembly GCA_007922815.1 of Macrotus californicus. Taxonomy (NCBI): domain Eukaryota; kingdom Metazoa; phylum Chordata; class Mammalia; order Chiroptera; family Phyllostomidae; genus Macrotus; species Macrotus californicus. The sequence goes on along the minus strand of VMDR010007370.1, from coordinate 35,540 downwards.
ACATCGCTGATGTTTATCAGTGTTCTGCTGCCTGCTGGGACACTTGGTAACACCCGCCCCCTTTACTCCCCGCAGAGCTCAACTGGCTGGGAGGCCTCTGGCCCCAGAACTAGGCCCCTGCTGTGTATCTGCATATCTGAGCATGTTTCCTTGCAGAAACACCAAGAAGCTGGAGGAGGACAGGCCATAGGAACTGGACTTCCTTAAGTACCTGAGACAGGGAGTGGGAAGGCTGCAGCTGCTGGGGATCTGTGTGAGGAGGAGCTCACCATAAGGACCCAGGACAGCCAGGATGTCAGCCAGGATGTCTCCTGGAGGAGAGGGGAGAGGCAGAAAGGAGGGAAGACCGAGCCAGCCTTAGAGCTCTCTCCTGGCTGGCATCCAGGCAGTGGCCCTCAGAGCAAAGAGGGAGACAGGCATTAATTCCTAATAAAAACACAAGAAGAGCAGTCAGAATAGTTACAGACACAGGTCCAAGCATTATCTGCATAGTAACTCAGTTAATCCTCACAACAACCCTATGAAATAAATATTACAATTATTCCTATTTCACTGTGGAAGAGACCGAGGCACAGAGAGACGAAGCCAGTTGCTAAGGGTCGCACAGCCAGATAGCAGCTGAAACAAAATTTGAACCCAAGCTGATGGGCTTCAACATCTCACAACCAGCTGGAATGGCAGGGGGCTGGGATTTGAACCTGTGTTGGTCTTAGTCCTGATGCCTCACTTTTAACTGCTAGAGAGTTCTGCCTGCGGGTGCTGCCTGCCCCTGCTGCCAAGAGCCTGGGAGGAAGTGTGAAAGGAGCCACAGCTCTGGGTCAGCTGTCTCTAGCCCACCCCAGCCAGTTCTCATTCCTGCTGGGAATGCTGTGCTGAATGAAAGTGAGTTTATTCAGTGTCCCTTTCCCCTTGGGGTGGCCCTTGTGGCTGGTCCTGACCCTCTAAAAACCCCCTCTTAGTCCCTAGGGCCTATCACCAATGCCTCTCTCTCCCTGGGCTCCAGGAATGGACAGGTAAGTGGGGAGAACACAGGAAGGGCCGGGAAAGGCTACTCTGCTGTTGGCCTGGGTTCTTGCCCTTATCTTTTTCTCTCAGTTTTTTGTTCACTGCCTCTCTGGACAAGTCTCTCAAAGTTATTCCTGGAAAGTCCAGGCTCAGGATTCTCAACCACCAAAGGTGAAGGATCCTGTTAGTACTGCCTTTCTGGAAAGATTTTCATCGGCAGATCTGAGGAATCTTGCACAGGACTCCCACAGTAATTCCCTCCCACAGTAATTGTGGGACAGCACTCTCAGTGGGCTGTCCCCACAGGATGGGGCCCCAGTAGTTCCTGGCTTTCATTCTGCCAGTTCAGAAACTGCTATCAAAAGAGACTGCCTGCGTCACTCTAGCAGTCCCAGGTGACTCTTCCTGGCCGGGTGCAGATTACGTGCTCACCCCTCAACCAGTCACTTGGCTGCAAGATATGTTTTTATACTGGCCAGTGCTGGGTCCAGGTATAGCTTAATCCCCGTCCAAAGCTCCTGGCCCAAGGGTATCAGGGAGATGGTACCCCTCAGGGAGATTAAGTCCCATAACCAGAAGAAAGCAGAAGGGACCCTGAGAAGCAAGTACAGTGGGGTCTGTGGGAGGTTCTCCTACAGGTGTAATGAGATTATGCAAACCAGGCACAGCCTTGGCATGGGATGAAATGTTTCTCTCCCTTTCCTGAAGATGTTAAGCAAAGGGTATGGATGCTTATAGAAGGCCAATTTATTTGACAAACCATGTCCAACTTTTTCCTTACCAAGAGCAGATTTTTCCTTACCAAGAACTGAAGTCCGCGGTTTTTCTTTTCCACTGAGCCTACAGTGATTACCCTTTGGAATGGAATACACTGGTGGTGGGATTCAATTCATCTGTCTATTCAACATATGAAGAGCCCCTACAGTGCACCAGGCCATGGTCCTGGGGATACCAAAGGAACTCAACGACCTTGTCCTCAGAGAGCTTCACTTCTAGTGGGAGAGAGAACTAATCAACAGGATATACATACTCATATGTCACAGTCCCATGTCAAGTGGCATTAATGCTATAAAGAAAAATGCAGCTGGTGTGGGTGGAGAATGATAGCATATTAGTAGGATGGACAGGACAACTTCTCCAAGGAGTTGACTTTTAAGCAGACCCCTAAGTAGAGTGAAGAAGGCAATGTCAATGTCATGGTGAGGAACAAGACCTCCTGGGCACAAATCTCATCTGTGATTTCCAGCTGTTTTACATTAGGGAAGTTATTTAACCTCCTGTGCCTCTGTTTTCTCATCTGAAAAATGGAAGTAATATTAGGAACCTCCCTCATACAGTGAAGGAGTTAAGTGGGTTTACATATATGCAAAGTATTTGTGATACATCGGTATGATTATTGCTCTTTGTCTGGAGGAGAGTGTCCCAGGCAGAAGGATTCATGGGCAGGCCATTTGGATCTGGTTTTTCTACTCAGAGCAAATGAGTTAAGAAGGAGCTGACTAGGACAGCAAGGAGGTGCTAATAGTAGGACACAGTATCATTTCCTTGGGGTCTTGATCACTGACATAATGACATTATATTCTGCTACATCTGGAACCCTGAGCCACACCAGCAAGCAGGCTGTATATTTCACAATGTAATGCAATAGTCTGAGCAACCGGTCAGCCTCTTCTGTATGACTTCTTTCCTCAGGGATCGACCAAGGCCAAATGACCTACGATGGCCAGCACTGGCATGCCACTGAGACCTGCTTCTGCTGTGCTCACTGCAAGAAATCCCTCCTTGGGCGGCCGTTCCTCCCAAAACAGGGCCAGATATTCTGCTCACGGGCCTGCAGTGCTGGGGAGGACCCCAATGGCTCAGACTCATCTGATTCAGCCTTTCAGAATGCCAGGGCTAAGGAGTCTCGACGCAGTGCCAAAATTGGCAAGAACAAGGGCAAGATGGAGGAGCCCGTGCTGAACCAGCACAGCCAGCTTCAAGTGAGTTCCAACCGGTTGTCCGCTGATGTGGACCCCCTGTCCCTGCAGATGGACCTGCTCAGCCTGGCCAGCCAGACGCCCAGCCTCAACCGGGACCCCATCTGGAGGAGCCGGGATGAGCCCTACCATTATGGGAACAAGATAGAACAGAACCAGCCCCAGAGTCCCCTGCAGCTACTCAGCCAGTGCAACATCAGAACTTCCTACAGCCCAGGAGGGCAGGGGGCTGGGGCCCAGCCAGACATGTGGGCCAAGCACTTCAGCAATCCCAAAAGGAGCTCATCCCTGGCCCTGAAGGGACATGGCGGCAGCTTCATCAAGGAATGCCGAGAGGACTACTACCCGGGCAGGATGAGATCCCAGGAGAGCTACAGCGATATGTCCAGTCAGAGCTTTAGTGAAACTCGAGGCAGCATCCAAGTCCCCAAATATGAGGAGGAGGAGGAAGAGGAAGAAGGGGGAATGTCCACTCAGCAGTGTCGGACGCGTCATCCACTCAGTTCCCTGAAATACACGGAGGACATCACGCCTACGGAGCAGACCCCTCGGGGTTCCATGGAATCGCTGGCCCTGTCTAATGCAACAGGTAGGTTCTGTCCATCCAGCATGAGGAGATCTTGGGTGACCTGATGCTGAGCCTCAGGGTTTTCAAGTTTTTCCTGCCACATGCCCTCTAGCAGGTCACTGGAGAAGGTGCACCCAAGCATCAGATGGCTTCTTTAATTGGATACCCCATATGCAGGGCCTAAGGCAGTCATTTAGATGCCTGTGAAGTGTGAAGGGGATGCTTCCAGGACAGGGTAGAGGGAGGATCCAGGTGAAGGATGCTGTCTAGGCAGAAGTGCAGCTTCAGCCAAACCCCACAGAGGGCTCTGGAGGATGTTACCCTGCACAGTTGGTTCCCTGTTATGACAAATGGGCTGACGTTTGGCACCATCATGTCAGTCAATCATAGGCTTTGGGCTACTGGTGAGCAACTGGAGAACGAGGCTGTGGATGTGGGGATGCGGCAAGGCAGCTCCTGTCAGCCAAAGGCAACATTCAGGAAAAGGGGCAGCTGTGAGCGGGAGGCAGTGCTCACAAAACCAGGTGCTTCCTGGGGCACCAACACATCTGCAACAACTTCCAAGCCCCAGTATCTCATTAGGGAGTTGGTCCTAATGTAAAGATAAAGACAAAAGAGAGAGAGAGAGAATGAGAATCCAATGCCCACCCTCTCCAGGGAAATTGTCTAGCTGTTTTGTGTGTGCATGTGAAACATGCAGATGTTCTCTGGGATGGCACTACTCAAAGAGTCGTCTGAAGATCAGGGCTGGCCGCAGTCCACAGAGAGATGAGTACTGAAAAGACAATGTTTAGGGACTCTGAGAGCAATTTGACAACAGCCAAGTGCATGTTCATTGGGTTCAGGTACAGACCAGTGAGGGTGTTGTAGAACCCATGGATGAGTTGTATGCGATAGTGCTGTGTATCAGTCACATTCAGGAAGGCACATATCAGTCCACAGCAGATTAAAAATAAACTGGTGCTTCACTAAGGATAACTTCAGAAGTACTGCTCTAAGATGCACTAAGTGTACCTGCCTCTCATGGGCTGGACCCCCAAGAGGGACACCACCTGTACGCTGTACCTCAGGGGTCCCATAGTCAAATATGTCTGGGTGGAGATGGTGATAAAGTAGTGCATGTCAGCCCCGTCTGAAGGGGACAGCCATTTTCAGCTCCAGCTACTCGTTGCCACTTACAGGGTTATTCATTCATTAACTAACAGTGATACAGCTTTAACCATGTGCCAAACATTGCTCTGAGCACTTTGTAAATGTTAATTCAGTTAAATCCTCACAACCCTATGAAAGAGGATGACTATTAAATTCTCGTTTCATAGTTGAAGAAACTGAAGCACAAAGAGGCTGAAAAACATGACCCCACTTTTAAAAGGTGGAGAAGGGATTTGATCCTGTGCATATGACCCCAGAGCAATGCTTTTAATCACACCAGGCTGCACCCTAATATGAGTCCATGCTGTCAAATCTCCCATTTGTTTCAGACAAGGTAAAAATGTGAAATCTCTGTAAACTCTCTAACAAGCAGAACATGTCTCTGAGTTGCAGGGTGTCTGTACAGTGTGTTTCTAACTGGCGTCCCCCTCAGAGGCTTTCACATGTGTTCTCATCTGTCCTAGAGGACAGAGAGGAGATAACCTTTACCCCCATGTTTCAGATGAATGAAATGAGGCCTTGGTGACTAAGCACCTTGCCTAGCAATTAGTGCAGAGTGATGACTGTCAGGCTTCCAGCCCAGTTTTGCTGTTCTCCAAAGATTTACCATATGTGCTATAATAATTTAAGAGGCCAGGAGATAAATAAGTAATTCAGCCTCAGAAGCAGTTTCTCAAAGCTAGACCACCTGTATTAGAATGATGGGCTGCTTGATTCAAACACAGGCTCCAGGGCCTCCTGCAAGTACCCCTGCCTCAAGCCCTGTAAGTGGGGCCTAAGAACCTGCATTTCAGACACCTCCCTGCTGATGTTGATGCGAGTGCTGTTGTTACTGGGTTTCATCTGTTTTGTTTTGTTTTATTTTGTTTTGTTCTCACACTATGACTTGAGGAAATCAGGACATCTGGGGGTTAGCGAATGTTGGAAAGGCCATGTGGGTACATTTGAAGAACATATACTCTCTGATCTTGAGAAAGAGGCAGGGACTTTATCCCCATGATTTTCTATGACTCCTTGGGCCAAGGAACTAATGCCCCTCTGCCTCTGAGATTTTTGGAAAGCAATGGGAGTCACGTCTGAGATAGCTGAGAAAAATTCCCCAGAGTAGCACTGTCCAATGTGGTAGCCACTAGCCACATATGACTATTGAAATTTGAATTAATGAAAATTAAAAGACATTAAAATTTCAGGCCATCAGCTGCACTTGCCTCATTTTAAATGCTCAACAGCAATGAACTAAGTTCCAAATTTTGTTTATTTTTAATCATTTTAAATTTCAATAGCCACATGGAGCCACCAGCAACCCTGTTGGATCGCACAGATGAGGGAAGTGAGCAGTTAACATGGGCGTGATTTTAACCCCATCACTAGTCTCTTTGAAAGTTCTCACAGGAGCTCTGGTTTTCAGATTGTCAATTAATTAATGGTTTGCAGTACCAGTTATGGAGTCACTGCCTCGCTTGAAATTCAGCCTTCATCATGTAAGACTTATGTGACCTTGAATAAATCACCTAAATTCTGTTAGGTTCCATTTCCTCATCCATGAAATTTTGTAGGGTTTTTGTGAAAATGAGAATGCATTAAAACTTGTTAATATAGTTCTTGACACATATGACCCTCTAATTAGTTACCTGATACTTTTTATTGTTATTATTTCTCTCTCATCTTGAAGATACTGGGGCATAATTTTGGCCTCCAGGATGTTTTAACTACTGACATCCCCTGGCGTCCACCAGCTGCACAGGCTTGCATTTATTTTCAGGTTTGCAAATGCTCCAGTGGGCTCTCTTCTTCCTAACCAGCCTGAGAAGAGCATGAGAAACAGGGAAGTGAAGAAACCCATTTTGTGTTCCTCCGTTTCCGTGGACCTGTGGGACACAATCTCATAGAAGACATAGTAGCATAGAAGAAAGATTGTAGCTAATATTCAAAACACGGTTTTGCTGTTTGTCACTGGAACAGACCCTACAGAGCCTTTCACATCCAACACCACACAGAGCGTACACCAAGGACACGGTGTTGACTAGACTTAGGAAGTCATTCTTTTTTCTTCCAATCCTTACTGCTGCACTTAAATTTTGCTAGAAAACTCAGTGGTCTTTTGAGAAGGTAGTGTTCTGAACTGTGTATCTTTAAATCCTAGAATCTCAGTCTATGAGTAACAGATACGTGTTACAAAAGGCTTAGTCAAAACACCTTGATCCTTTGGTGAAAGCTAGATTTCAGGATAATGGATTTTTCCCCTATGGTCAGCAACTTATGTTATTGAATAAGTCTGTAGTGTTTAATTTGGCATGAAGCATGAATTTTTTGTGGGCACCATTTTTTTCTTAAAACAGATCCGGAAAAACAGATCACCCCAGTGGCTCGCCAGCCTCAGATGTGGGCTGCAGCACCTCCTGCTTTGGTTAGAACTGGGAGTGTTCCACCCCTCCTTGGGAAACACAGTCCATCCCTTATGCTTACGGGGAGTGAGTCAGCCAGGCACGGTCACCATGTGCACCAGCACCATGTGGAGCCGTTGCAGAAGCTCTTTACCCTGCCATTCCCTAAATGCAACTCTAAAGCAGCTGGCAGCTTAAATGATCACAGTATTCAAAATAGTAATAACAACAGCATCAACAACAACTAATATGATTAGGTGTTTATCATGCACTAGGTATATGCTGAGTACCTTATGTGAACTAACTTACAGCATCCCTATGAGGTAGATAGAGTTGTCAGCCCCATTTTACAGATGACATAAGTGAGACACAGGCCACACAGTTGGAAGTGGAGGAGGGTTCGAACGTGGATATTCTAGCTCCAGACCCTGTGCCCTCAGCCACAACACCGTAGCAGAGGTGGATGATGATGGTGACAATAACTGATGATAATCATAATAGGCCACTGACTGTGACCTGACGTGCTAATAACTTCATGTGTAACATGGCTAGAAACCCTCCCGACAACCCTGTGGGATAAGTCTGATTTATTATGCCCATTTTACAGATGAGTACACTAAAATTCAAAGAAGTTGTCACCTCCCCACGCTCACCACTCTAGTATACATCCTCACAGGAAGGATCGTGACCGCAATCAGGAGATTTGTACCATGACTCAGTCTGAAGGGACAAGGACTCCTTTTCCTGCAGCAGCTAGTTCATTGATGTGTCCATATGGCTCTGGCAGGGCTAGCGGGAAGCTTGAGAGCACAGGTGTCAAGTGAGAGCTGAACAGCAGGAAGCAGACCTGGCAGTCCCAGAGGATGTGCCCAGGTCAGAGGCAAGAAAGACAAAGGAAACAAGTGCCAATCCAGGGGTTGGCCTCAAGCAGGAGGCACCAGTGGGGAGGAGACTAAGACTGTAGCATACATTAGGGTCAGGCTTCAAGTCACAAACTGGGGCCAGGTGTACAATAGACTTGGAATTGAAACCAGTTGCTGCCGGCAGAGGCCGTATCACAGGACATCTGGAGACTGTCAGCTGATCCCTGGAGAAGGGCCCTGGTGTGGAGTGATGAGGCTGGGAATGTGGCTATTCCTTGAGGATCAGCCAGACTCTGTAAGGAGTGGTTGGATCAGGGAGAGCTGGCACCTGTAAGAAGGGAATGCGCGTGTGGATAGGAATGAGGGAAAGAGAAAGATGGTTTCTCTTCATTCATTCATTCAGCTGGTCAGCAAATGTGACTTGAGTGACTATTACCCTGTGAGTAACAACAGAATGAATGAGTTGGAAATTAGACTTTCCAGTCCTAACTAACCTTGGGCAGCTAGCTTACCTATTCTGTGACTCTGTCCTCATCTTTGAAATGGAATGACAACAGTGGCTTGTAGGTTTGTTGTGGGAATTAAATGAGTTAGTTCATATAAAGAATTTAGGACAGTGCCTAATACTCTCTAAGTGTTCAATGAATACTAGCTGTTATTACTATTAGTTGGTGCCACTGCCTTTGCAAAGTACTGTGGGTGCAGCACTGAGCCAAAGTAGACATGGGCCTTGTCTTCCTATACCTCACAGTCTAGTGGAGATTAATAGTATTATATTGTTATACTAATGGTATAACATAAAATTGCATCTGTGATAAATGTGGGGTAGGAGGGTATACAAAGAGGGATATGGCCAAGTCAGGGAGGTCAGTTGTGGCATCCTGAAAAAGTGATGCTTAAGGGATAAGTAAGCGAAGAAGTAAGTATTCCAGACTGCAAGAACAGCATCTGCAAAGGTCCTGAAAGGAGGCTCCATGGCTGGGTGGAGCACAGAGAGCACTGAACTGAGAAGAACAGCAGGGGTTAGGTGGTGGAGAAACATTCAGGATATTTTAAGTGTTTGAGTCTTCTTACTAAGGACAATGGGAAGCCCTTGAAGTTTCAAGCCAAACAGGGAGGGGAAGTCACATGATCAGATTTGCTTTTTTAAAAGATGGCTTTGTCTGCCGTGTGAGGAGTTGATTGGAAGAGGGCAAGTGCTGATACAGGGAGACCATTGGGTAGCAGCCCACAGAAAAGGTGAACACGGCAGCTCGAAGAGGGAGGACTGAAATAAGAGGGTGACGGTGACTTAGGAGAGGAAATGCAGAGATTTCCAGCGCCTCTGGGGGGGGAATTTGAAAACACAAAAACAGATAAAAGTCTGCCTACTCTGAGATTTTTGACCCGGACCAGCATCCGCTGAAAGTACACATGTCATTGATCTGGATATGCAGAGATGCAGCAGGGACAGAAGTCTGAAAGGGCCCGATGCCGACTTGGAACTGTTTTGCATTGTTGTGGCATGTCCACGCCTTTAACATATATCACCTGCACACCTTGACAAGGGAAACTTGGTTGTGAAACACTGAGATGCACTGATTGCTGGGGGGTGGGGGAGTTTTCAGCATTGCTGGCAAAGTGGGAAAGAATGAGAAAACAGCAGTGTAGGGATCTAGACCAGCTCGCTTCACCAAAAATGTCTGAAATGGCTTTTAATCCTTGGAATGCAGAACATTTCTATATTTAATTGGGGGCAGGAACATTTCTCCTATTCTGCATAACTTGGATATCCATCCTCTAACCCAATTTCTTTATTTAAACTGTTGGTTGAGTGGCCACACCTCAGACCTTCTTGTTCACTCCTACCACTGGGGAAGGTATGTGGCCCAGTCTGTTTTTACAGATTTAAGAACCTCCCACTCACCTTGAGTCCTGTCAGTTGGCCCAAGGGCCAACCTGGGAACTACTTTGCAAATGCGTAAGGATTGTTTTTGTTCACAGCAATTACAGAACTCTTATTTGCAAGTGTGAGAATCCCAACTCCAACTTGTGTAAACAAATGCGGTATTTTTTAAATCAAGTAACTGACATTCACAGGTTTTGGTTCCAGGCCCCGCTGGGCTCCAGTGTCATCAGGACTGACGTCTTCAGGACTCAGCTTCCTGCTTCCCCCACACTGGCTTCCTTCTCAGGCAGCTCTTCCCAGGGGCCTCAGAGGTGGCTCTCGGCAGCTGTTGGCTAACATTTCTTAGTATGGGGGTGAGTGGGAACTGCTCTTTCTTAATAGTGTCTCCAAAAGTCTCAGAATGAAGTTGCATTTGCCTGACTTGGGTCACCTAACAGTTGTTAAACTTACTCTTGTATCCACGGGGGGATGATTGCTCTTGTTGGCCAGGCCTGAGTCACATGCCCATCCTGGGAACCAGGCAGTGGTCAAGGCCAAAAAATTGCAGGGATTGAGAATGGAGATGGGGGGTACTTCTGAAAGGGAAACTGAGGTAGTATCTGCAAAGGAAGACGGGTTGTGCTGCAAAGAGGTAAAAGCCACGCATGTCTACTGCTGAACTGTGGGTATCCCACCCATCTGTGGCTGATTCCCCGATCTGGTTCCTTCCTCCAGAAACCCCACCATTTGAACTTGACATCAAACATGCACTATGTATGGTAGCCATGGTTTTCTGGAATCAAACTCTTGGTCTTTGGGGCATGTTTCTGTGGTGACTTTAATGGGTATATTTCAGACCACAAGGAGGTGTTTTGGAGGGTCAGGTTGGATAGATCCCAACTGTCTCCAGTCAGTGTTGAGGATGTGAATCAGGAATACCTTCTGACTGGTCCCACAGGGTAACTTCCTCTGTGCTCCTGAAGGAAGCCGTGCCCTCTCATGGGCATTTCATGGCTCTGATCCAGGCTCACAGAGGGCCAGATGAAACCAGCAGAGTGCAAATCATGGGAGAAGCTATTTGTCCCTCATTTCTCTTCCTGGGTTCATTTCCTGTTGTGTGGGGAAGCAGAAGATATTCTCAGAACCAGGTAGGAGAGACAGAACACAGTGGACAGACCAGACAGGGTCCAGCCCAGGTGGCTGTGCACCCCTGTGACTTGTTATGGTCTCATTGACATTTTCTGGGTCCAGAGAAAATTTTCCAGTGTCCTGGTTTCCAGTAATCATTCAGGAGGTGTATTTATAACCTCCTTGAACATGAGCAGTCATCTGTGCCCAGAGTAAGTAACCGTGGTTGCAGAGAGGAGAGAAAAGATTGCTGATTTTATTCATTCTATTACTGGAAAATGGATCCAAGGTGGAGGCTGGTGGGTCATGAGCTCTTTAGACTGTGAAAGATTATACAGAGTAGATTTTAAAAGAATGCATGTAAAGTACTCTTAGAACCTTTGAATTTGGAGATCTCACAAAAGGAAATAAGAGCACTCTTGACCACTTGATTTTTTTAAAAATATTGGCTGTTGGGAAAATGGAGAAGAGAAAAATTGAGAGAAAAGATAGAGGCAGGGAAAACATCCAAACTCTCACCACTTGACTGGTGTTAATATTTTGGTGTATTTTCAAGTTTTGTTCTCTATTTCCTGATGAGTTTTTTTTTCTAAGTTGTGAACATACTGAGTATTTTCTCTCCGGAATTTCTTCATTTGCATTCTATCATCAGCTTATTTTCATAGCTTTTGTAACCATCATTTTAATGACTGAAATAATGTTCAGCTGAATGGATGTTACCACAGCTCTTGGACATTTAGGCAATTTCCAGATTGACCTGTGTTTAAATCTTGACTGCCTTTGAATTCCTCAACAAAATGTCATTTTTCACTCTCCCTTTCCTTATAAACATAATGAAACCTTCTAAATATTATGGCTCAGTGGCTATCAGGTCCTTGACCACCTCAACTTGGCCACTTGCATCTTTGGCATCTCCTCCACAAAGTGTTCTGGTGGCGTGTGAGCTCTACCAGCGGTTCTGTGCAAACCATCTCCTGTCTTAACGGCCCATCTTCAATCCACACGTGAAATGTCTCCCAGAGCACTGGAAAATTTGTGATTAAAACCACACATTCTAGTACAAGCCACCTAGAGTCAGCTTTTGGAGTGTGTTTCTCCATGTAAACAGTCACCCATCCACTCCATCGTGTAGAATAATCCAAGGACTACCTACATTGGATTCATCTGGGATGCTTGTCAACAATGTTGATTCTTGGGCCCCATCCCAGATTCACAAACAGAATCTCTCAGGTCTCAGACCTGGGAATTAGCATTTCTAACAAGTGCCCCCAGAGATCTCGCAGGCCCACTAAGTCTAAGGACCACTGAACTAGAGAAAGCGAGGCTCCTCACCTTATTACCTGAGTGATCAACCATACTTACCATCTCATCTATGGTTAGCACTTTCATCTCTCCTTGCTCTGAGTCCAGACTCCTGTTTAGACAAAAGAAAAATTAGATTATGCTTGTTCTGAAAAGCTCTGAAGATATCCCTGACATCACATAGCTCTCGGTATAGTAAATAGCATCTTACTAAGTTAAAAGCATATTATCTGAAATATATAGTTGTGTATTCCTTAATTACGTACTATTGATTAAATACGAAAAAGGGTAATACTCGTCAAGTGATTTTGGTATTGGCACTGACTGCGTTAGAAAAAGTGGACAGCAAAACACTAATCTTTAAGTAGAACATGTTTCAGTCCTGAATCAATGTGAAAATCTAAAGGCATGAAACCAAAGTTTCATGAGAATTCGAGATTGGTTGGTGTGTTGTATGTTTAATCTAGAATAATTTTCACCAGCCCTCAATTTTTTTATCGCCATCGCCTTGAGCACACAGGGAGCTGGCTGTGTGTGTATGCATGCGTGTGTGTTTTCCTAGCCTGTTCTGCTGGGTGTCTTCTCCAGCCTGGCCTTCCCAAGTCAAAACCAAACCCTGGCATGTTTCTGGGAGAAAGCTGTCACAAATCAGGCTGTGGAGACAGGCGGGGCACCATCTAGAAGATAAAGTCTTTATTTTACAACACAAAATTATTAAGAAAAAGCCTAGTGTTTTCTTTGCTATAAAAACGTTAACAGCTTAAAAATGTCATGCTGAATTCCCCATCCACTTAGCTAAAGTGGGCATACCTCCCCCATTCTTTTTCTCTGTTCCAGAAAATAGCCTTTCTAAAATCTCAGCTACCCAGGGGCTTGGTGTTCCAGTTTGCAAGTTATCCAGCTCCTGTCTTCTTTTTTTCTCTTATTTTTCTCATGCACAAGGGATGGGGGCAAAAATGAGTTCATTTTGCTCCTTACCCAGAGGAGTAGAAACTGTGCATTTCTGTTCTCTGGGTCTTTTCTTGGAGCAAATTCTTGATCCAGCTGTGGGCGAGGTAAGGGATTCTTGCTTCTTAGAGTCAGTTGTCCTGCCCAGTCCGATCTGCCTCCCTGAGGGCGTTATCAATCCAAGGACACCTGCAAGGACTTCCGATTCTGACGTGCTTTTGCAGAGTGTTCCTGGCAATGATTCCATGCTATCTAGCAGCAAGCGTTCTGGATCTTGCCAGGGTTTCTCATCTCAGCAGGAGTAGATTTCCTGATGGCTGTCTTTCAAATCACAAGTGCTGGTTTTAAAAGGCAAAGAAGTCCATTTCAGGGCTTACTTGTATCTTTCCTTTGGGAGCAGATTGAGCTCAGAACTGGAAGGGAGAGGAGAGGAGAGCAGCCTAGAATAATTCATCCATTTTATTTCTTTCTTTATATTTGGATACTGGGTCTTAGGTAAAAAGACCACTGTGTACCTCCCTTTACCTAAGATTCACACTCATTGGCAGACACTGCCCAGTGTGAGTGGGGTGGTCTGGATCAGTTGTTCTCAGCAGGGGCAGAGCAGGGTAGAGTGGGAGGGGTGGTGATTTTGCCACTGAGGGGATATTTGGCAATGTTTAAAGACATTCTTGGTTGTCACTACTTGGGGTACAGGGTACTACTGACTTCTGGTTGGTAGAGGTCAGGGGTGCTGCTAAACATCCTGCAATGAGCAGGACAGCACCTTCCCTCTAAGCAAAGAATTGTCCAGCCTCATAAGCCAGCAGTGCCAAAGTTGAGAACAGGGTTGAGAACTGGAAATCATCAGCCCCCATTGAAGCCATTGAGAACCATATCAGAGGAGAGCAGTGTCATGTGAAGGACCTGCCTGGTGGGGCATTTCAGGAGCCCCCCCCTCTGCAGCTGATAGACTCTTTACTTCTAGGTGTGACCTTTGCTGCAGAAAACATTACGATTTAGATCTCGTTGAAATCTCACCACCTCTCTAGCAATTGGCTTAAATCTCTCAGGTCCTCAGCTTCCTTGAGAGGAAATGTAATGTCTGCCACATGGGGCTGTTGTGAAGCATGAGGTAATGTGCAGAAAGCACTTAATTGCATGCCTGGCACTTGGCAAACTCAATATTTGAGAAGTATTATTACTCCTATTATTAGGTACCCTGAGGTGCTGACCCCCTACCACCTTCCTTTTAATTCTGCCTCAGCCCATTGCTCACTTACCAGGGAGAAGGTGGATTGAATGGAGCGCAAAAATCATTATAATAGACAGGGGTGTATGGGGCAGGGCTGGAACCAATGAGTGGGCATGTGGTTGGGCAGTTCTGTCCACATCAGTGGTCCAGACCCACGTGACACCCACCACTGGGGAAATGCCACCTTGCGTCTTCAGGAATGCTTGCAGCCAGAAAGATGAGCCCTTTCTTCCTCAATCTCAATTTCCAGCCTGTCTGAACTACAAGAGGCTCCCAGAATCTGTGGCCTAATTATACCCATGTAACAACTATTAGTGCTAATGGAGCCTGGCCTCCCCATGTGACAAAGCCGACTGGCAGCTCCCAGACCTCTGCCTTTCCTTCACTATTCACCCCTCCCTCCAGTATCAATTAACTTCTCAGATAATTCCCATTTGCCACAGTTTAGAGGAATTAATTTGTTCTTTGAGTCTGTGGATGAGAAACAGGCCAGTGGAGCTTGGGGCCTGAGCTGGGAAGACAATGGGAGGGCACAATGGAAAGATCATTATCAGCTCCAGAAAGGAGCCTGGCCAAGCCCTTATCTGCAGGTCTGTTTCAAGCTCCGCCTCTCTGTAGCGTGAGGAATTCCAGCCTGGCCCGAAGTTCTCCTAAAGCTCTGCTTGATGCCACCCAAAACTCATCATCCTTGAGTAAATGGTGACCAGCAGATGTCGGGGCTTTCTGTCACCTGAGCATTCATTGTCCTTTGTGGCTCTCTTTTTGCTCAGAATTAGGGCTGTCCAAGAAGCAGAGACTTCCTCTGTTATTTCTGCCCTCTGAGGCCGCTTATTGTGCGGGGACTTTGTAGTAGGGGCATCTGAGTGACACACCTTTATCTGGCAATGTTGGATGGAACACATCAGATTGGAGGACATTTTTTATTCCAGGTTTCTTCCACCCCCAGAATTGCTGCAAAAGGATAATTTTAAACACTCTTAATGGTTTCACAGAAGTGACATCCCCTCCCTGCCCCACCACCCCTACTGTCGTCCAGCAGCTGAACCCAAAGTCCTCTTGGCAGCATCAAGATGTAAATGTCATTCACTGTCAGCCCCAGCCCCTGATACTGTGTGCCTCAATTGTAGAAACTGCATGAGATACCACATCCTCCTTCATGGCATCCCCTTCCCCCAAAATCTCTCTAATGTGCTGGGTTTCTAGAGTTGCCATTTAAAAGAGAGCTGTGCTGGTATGTCTCACCCACCCACCCTCATCCCAACAACCCTGTTTATCTGTTTTCTGTACCAGAATTTGATACAAGACTTTTTGAAAACAAAAAGACTAGAGAAGAGAAAGATTTTTTTTTTTTTTAATCCTCACCTAAGGACATTTTTCCATTGCTTTTAGAGAGAGAGGAAGGGAGAGACAGAAACATTGATGTTAGAGAGAAACAATTGGTTTCCTCCTGTACATGCCCAGACTGGGGAACGTACATGCCTGGATTGGGGATCATATGTGCCTGGACCATGGAATGAATCAGCAACCTAGGTATGTGCCCTGACCGGGAATTGAACCCACAACCCTTTTGATTACGGGATGATGCTCCAACCAACTGAGCCGCACTGGCCAGGGCAAGAGAAAGACATTTTTAAAAATCTTGATTCTCAGTTGTTTTATATTCATTTATTCAACAAATGTTTATTGAGTGCCTACCATGTGCCAGGTACTCTGCTACTTGCCAAGTATACATTGGTGAACAAATCAGACCCAGTCCCTGTGTGGGTCAGGGCCCCAGAAGGAAACAGATGGCACATTCAAAGGGTAATTAAAGAAAGCCTAGTGAAGGAGAGCCACTGGGTAGGAACTGGGGCCTTAGCTAGAGAACTACAGCCAACCTGCAGCCTGATGGCATGATGTGGAGTAGGGGGGGTCTCACTTTCTGCCCTCCAATGTTCTCCCTTGAGTCAAACCCAACTAGAAGCCAGAGAGTAAGAGAGCCAGCCATTGGTGCAGATTTCAGGGGAGAACAAAGTGGAAATGGATTACAATTTAGCAGAGACTATACAAACACACACATAAGGACAGTTTGTGATAGTGCTATGAAAGAAATGAGCAAGGTAAGGAATAGAGAACATGGAGGATTCAGTTCATAAAAAAGATGGTCAAGGAAGCTCTCTGAAGCGATATTTAAGATAAAAATTGGATGAGAAGAACTTGACCTTGCAAAGGGCAGGAGGAGGAAAGGAAGGAAATTATAGGCTTTAGGAGTAGCATGTGCAAAGGCCCTGAGGCAACAGAGCACTTGTACAGTTGCAGGAACTGAAAGCAGGCCAGTGAAATGAGAGTGTAGTTGTCAAGGGGGAGAGAGCTCTATATTTAGAGCTGTGAAGCTCTCACATTTTGTTGCTGGCTCAAATTCACTTCCTGGAATCCCTCTGAGAACACCATCCTGGTCTCCTTTTTCACTGGGATGTCTGAAAGTAGAAAAAAGTCAGAAGAATGGCAGAGTGGGTTTAGGAAGCAAATGCAAAAGTACGAAGAAGCATTAGATCAGAAATATCTGCCCTGACTGGTGTGGCTCAGGGGATTGAGCACCGGCCTGTGAACCAAGGGGTCGCCAGTTTGATTTCCAGTCAGGGCACATTGCCTGGGTTGCAGGCCAGGCCACCTGTGGGGGCAGCACGAGAGGCAGCCACACATTGATGTTACTCTCCTTCTCTTTCTCACTCCCTTCCCCTCTCTCTAAAAATAAATAAAATCTTTAAAATATATATGTGTGTTGGGGAGTATGGTGGGAGGACATGCCATTTAAACCAAAAATGTTTTGTTAAAAAAAATCTGTGAACTCTTTCTGTTGATCTTTCTATTGCTTTTGCTTATTTTTCCTTCCAGTGCTGATTTCTGGCTTGGTTATATCCTGGATTTCATATATGTGATATATTTGAACTTTACCCCAGGTATCCTGCCTTGGCCAAACAACTAATATATAAACCTGATTAAAGCAAAAGCCTTTCCTTAAGTAAACAGTAAGCCTTGAAAACACATGGCTAAACAGAAGTATGATTTATAAATCTCCTTCTTTATTTATTGCACAAATTAGCCAGTATTAGCCATGGCAAACAGCCTCCAGGGCTCTTTGGATGTGTCCATCCGTCCTTAGCACAAAGACTGAACAGTTGTCATTTTCCCCTAATGGGTTTTACTATAATGACAAAAGGCCTTCAGCTAGCCTTCAAAGATTTGAATGCTTCCACTTTGCCTCTAACCCGTCTCTGAGGCTGAGGTCTGGGAGTTCAGTAGGAAGATTTTGCATCGTTAGGGGGACGTCATTATGTGGCATTGTCCTTCTAGAATCTCACTACAGTGTTTGGGGCAGAAAGTGAGACCAAGTGAGTTCACAGTTTAGGACAAGTTCAGTGACTGCTGACCAGTGCTCATTCTTACAAACCCTAAGAGCCATCCTATGTTTGAGGCCCTTGGCTGCCATCAGCTTTGTTCTGGACAAGGGAGCCAGTATCTCATGGGAATTCCTACCTCAAACTTGGGAGGTTTAGAGTAAATAGTTCTCATGTATTCTAAAGAAAATGGTCACCAGGTCTTTTTCATCTCTCCTAAGAGAAAGTTTTGTGTTTTTTTTTTTATGGGGGGGCACCTATTGGAAAGATGTTAGGTGGATGCTGAAATACTCGTACACTGGTTCTCAATCTTAGTGACACATGAAATCGTCTGGGGCGGGGGGGTAAAGGAATACCCATGCCTGGGCCCCACCCCCAGATTCCAATTTAACTGCTCTGAGATATGGCCTGGGTGCGGGGATGCCTTAAGGCTCCCCAGCAATTCTACAGAGCAGACAAAATTGACAAGCATTGTATTAAGGGCAAGTCCAGATTCTTCTTCAGGTACATATGTTTCTAACTTGCAGGATGATTTGTGGGTAGTTATAGTGCCCTAGTTTGGCCCTTTCTTTCTCTATTTGTGAAGTAGCACACATCCTAAGGGAGAGAGCACTCATTTATGAGCATACATAATGCTCTCTAGTAACATCTTTGCTCTATCTAATCCTTTCCAAAGCACCTGGAAATCACCATTAAGGTGATAGTCTCAAAAATCAGGCCCCTGTTGAACCCTTGGCTTTGTCTGTTACCAGCTCTGTGACCTTGAGCAAATTACCTGAACTATTTAAGCCTGAGTGTTCTCACCTATAACAACTCTTTTGTAGGGTTAAATGAGAAAACACTTAATGCCAGGATCACAATAAACACTCAAAAACGTTTGTTGTTTTCATCATCAACAGAGATGGAATACTGTCAAGACCCACATATTTTTGATACTGTTATAACTGAGGACTGAAGCGGAAAAACCAAGTGAACTACAATAAACAATTATAGCTGTTATCCCCATCTTGGAGATGATAAACTAAGGACCAAAGAGTTTAAGGTCACACAGCCAGTGAATGGCTGAGTGGGGCTTTCTCATCTGCACATGCTCTGTATTTCCCTCTGTAAAATAAAAGCTCTTGAAGGAGAAGGAGGGGCTCATGTTCTTAATCTTGGCTGATAAAAAGGAGTTGACACAAAGCTCAGGTCTTTCTCTGATAAGGGTACTCCAGAGAGACATCAGCAGATGTAGCCAAAATGGGCAGGGTCTGACAACTGTCACAAGCATCTTGAAAAATCATCTTTTACTCACTTCCATTGTTTGCTTCCTTCTTCACAGTTGTCCAACCCAGGTGGCACCCACTGCATCCAGGGCACCAGCCAGCCTCAGCCCAAACGACTTCAGCAGCTGCCATTATAAGATTAGGGCAACCTGCCGAGATAGGCAGTCCCACCTCTTCTTCCTCCTGCTCATTGCTTTTCCTCCTTCTGGTAGAACCAAGATCCTCTGCAACTCAGCTTTCAACACCAATGGTTCAGATCAATGTTTCTCAAGGTTTTTTTTAATAAGACATGCTTTAAAAAAAAAAAACTTAACATAAGACTCTCACAGCCCCACCCCAACGGTGTTTCTGGTGGTTTGCACTCACACACTCTTGTCCATTAACTATCCTCTGCACCTCCTCAAGGCAGCGAAGAAGTACAGTCGTGAATAGAGCTAACAGCTGTGAAGCATTTTAGGTGGACCCCTGTGTTAAGTCCTAATGTAAACATTTCTTAATCTTTTTCATGCTGCAAAGCATACGTATCATATCATCTTCATTTCACAGATAAGGAGTGCAGGACTTGGAGGTGTTGAGTAATGTTCAGGATCACAACGCAGTAGGTGGCTTGAAGCAGGGTCCCCGTACTTGAGTTGTACTTTTAACTATAACTCTGTGGTTTTCAACCATGGTGATTTTACCACCCAAGAGACATTAGGCAATGACTGGGAACATTTTGAAATCACAAGAGAGTATGAGATCTACTGGCATCTAGTAGGTAGAGGCCAGGGATGTTGCTAAACATCCTACAGTGAAGAGCCTCCTCCCCACAACAGAATTATCAGCCCCCAAATGTCCATAGTGCCAAGATCAAAAATCTCTACCATAGTCCTAAACTGCTAAACTACCTATTTTTAGTTTATACTGTGAAAATAATAGTTAATATGGTATTAGAATGTTAAATATGCCTTTTTTAAATGCCCATGCCTTTACAACCCTCCCATGAGCAAGGCACACATAACCACCCCGTCCCCACTTGGATAATCCCTGGGTTTGACTTTGTAAATCACTGAATCAATTTAGCAGCAGAGGTTGAATCTATTTTCAGAAGTTTCTTTTCGAAGTGGAGAAGTTCCATTTATATGCTGTAACCAAGCCAGGACTCAGGTGCCCCAGGCATAAAGAGGCAGGTGGGCACTCAAAGCCCTGCTGACTGGCTGTGGCACTCACAAACCATGCCAGCCCTTCCTCCCCTTTCTCCTCTTTCTTCTCTTCCTCCTCCACCAGCACCCTTCTCTGTAAGGCTGGAGGCTTTTCCCATGGAAGCAGCCTGAAAGGGTCCAAGCTGCAGTGAAAAGGAAAGAAGAGGAACTTTTTAAAAATATATACTTTATTGTTTATGCTATTACAATTGTCCCAATTTTTCCCTTTTCCCCCCTCCACTTGGTTCTGCTTTCCCTCCAGCAGTCCCTTCCCCCTTAGTTCATGTTCATGGGTCATATATATAAGTTCTTTGGCTTTTCCATTTCCTATACTGTTCTTAACACCCCCTGTCTATTTTGTACCTACCAATTATGCTTCTTAATCTCTGCTGCTTTTCCCCCATCCTCCCCCTTCTTCCTCCCAGCTGATAGCCCTCTACGTGATCTCCATATCTATGATTTTGTTCCTGTTTGGGTTGTTTTCTTAGTTTGTTTTTTAGATTCAGTTGTTGATAGTTGTGAATTTGTTGCCATTTTAGTGTTCACAGTTTTGATCTTCTTTTTCTTAAGTCCCTTTAACATTTTATGCAATAATGGCTTAGTAATGATGAACTCTGTTAGTTCTGCTTTGTCTGAGAAGCACTTTATTTGCCCTTCCATTCCAAATGATAGCTTTGCTGGATAGAGTAATCTAGGTTGTAGGTCCTTGTTTTTCATCATTTGGAATACTTCTTGCCAGTCCCTCCTAACCTGCAAAGTTTCTTTTGAGAAATCAGCTGACAGTCTTATGGGAACTTCTTTGTAGGTAACTCACTGCTTATCTCTTGCTGCTTTTAAGATTCCCTCTTTATCTTTACCCTTTGGCATTTTAATTCTGATGTGTCTCGGTGTGGTCCTCTTTGGGTCCAACTTGTTTGGGACTCTGTTCTTCTAGGACTTATATGTCTATTTCCTTCATCAAACTAGGGAAGTTTTCTTTTATTATTTTTTCAAATAAGTTTTCAATTTCTTGCTCTTCCTCTTCTCCTTCTGGCATCCCTATGATTCAGATGTTGGTACGATTGGAGATGTCCCAGAGGCACCTTATACTATCCTCATTTTTTAAAATTATTTTTTCTTCTTGCTGTTCTGGTTGAATGCTTATTTCTTTCTTATGTTCCAAATTGTTGATTTAAATCTCAGATTCACCCCTTCCACTCTTTTTCTCTGTAGATTTTTCTTTATTTCACTTAATGTAACCTTCATTTCTTCCTGGGTCTTTTTTATACTGTTTCCATACTTAATGATTTCTTTGAGCATCCTGATAACCAGTCTTTTGAACTCTGCATCTGATAGGTTGCTTACCCCCATTTCATTTAGTTCTTTTTCTGGGGTTTTGTTCTGTTCTTTCATTTGGGCCATATTTCCTTGTCTCCTCAATTCAGCAGCCTCCCTGTATTTGTTTCTGTGTATTAGGTAGAGCTGCTTTGACTCCCTGTCTTAGTACCATGGCTTATTGTACAAAAGGGACCTGCAAGTTGTGTGTGGTGGAGCCTTAGGTAGTTGCCAGGGCAGGGCAACTCATTTCACTGCATTGTGGCTCTGTGTGAGGGAAGGCTCGGAGATGGGACAAATGCTCTGAACCCAAAGCAGAGGACCTGCTAGCTGTGTAGCTGGTTTCAAGTAAGAGCCACAGGGACATTTTCCTGTGGTCATCACTGTTGGCCAAATGACACTGTGTGAGGCAGTCTGCCACAGTAGTTAGAGGCTCTGGGCTAGGGCTGCTTATTCTCCATATGCCACTGGTACCCTCCCAACTGTTGCCCTGGTGCTGAATCCCTGAGGGGATGGGTGTGCATAAGGTCTAAGTCTGTGCAGGCCCTCTAACTAGAGTCTCCTGAAAATTCCACAGTTTCTTCTGCCACCCCAACCCCCACTGGTTTTTACATCCAGAAGTTATAGTGATTTATCTTCCTGGTGCTGGAACCCTGGGCTGTGTGGTCTGGCCTAGGGCTGGGATCCCTCGCTCCTAAGGTATCCCTCCCAATTTTTATCCACCACATGTGAATGTGGGACCACCCATTCTGCAGCTTCTCCACACCATACCACATTGCCATGCCTCTTTGCCTGTCTCCGTGTCTTCACCCTTCCTACTCATCCTTGGTTGTCAGATTTCCATACAGCTCAATTTTTTTTTATGATTGTGAGTGTTATTTGTTTTAAGGTCTAGTTGTAATGTTTTCTGTAGTTGTGCAAGCAGGTGAAGTGTGTTTACCTATGCCTCCATCTTGACTGGAAGTCCAGAAGAGGAACTTTTTAAATCATGTAAAATGTGAGGAAGTCATCTGGAGATCTGACATCAACTGTTCAGTTAATCTGCTCCCCCTCGTCCCCCACTCCCTTGTGGAGTCCTCCACTCTAATTGGTGCCTGCTGCCGTCTTCCTGAGTCAGTTTGATCAGGAGACCCCAGGTCACCAAACAGACCCGGAAGAGAAAGCAGGTCAGAAGGTCAGATTTGCCTTGGCCGGCTGTCTTCAGCATCACAGCTGGGTGTGGCTCACCAGGCAGGCAGTAGTGGCAGAGGGCACAGCTGCTGGGTCCTCGGGAAGGGCACAGCCTACTCCAGGTGCGGAAGCTAGGATCCAGCTTTCTGGCCTGGGGGCAGAAGACCTCTGCCTTCTGTCAGGTTAACTAGGATTTGAAGGCCCCCTCTGTGATCAGGGAGGGGCCCCCCCAATCCTCTCTGAGCCTGAGATTCCTCCTTTGGAAAATGAGAAATACGATACCTACTCTTGGGGGTTCACGGGACTCAAATGAGGTCAGGTTTGTAAAATCACCCAGCACCATACCTTGCCCGTGGTAAATAATCAAAAGTGTACCTCTTGTGAAATACCAGTGAGAAGACCTTAGAGAGGACAGGACTTGGCTGAGCAGTGGTGGCACTAGTAGGGTGGCGTGATGGCTTTAGTTACTGAGGTGCTGCTATACCGTAGGGGCCATGCTAGAGCAGCGTGTGAGCGAGCTCATCTTGTGGGGCGGGCTCTGTTCTTATTCCTGATGTGGCGCCCTCTTCCTCTTCCCCGCCTTGTCTTCCACCACAGTACCTAGTGCCCTGTGACATAGCACATTTATTACTTATTTTGTGTGCTGTCTTCCTGCTGCCAGACACATGGTCGGTATTTGATAATATGATACATGGTAGACATTCATGAAATATTGGTTGAATGAATGAGCCTCCATTTCACTAGTAAGAAAACAAAATCTTAGAGAGATCAAGAGATTTGCCCAAGATCACTTGGCTGTTGAGAAGCAGCCCTAGCCCAGAGCCTCTAACTACTGTGGCAGACTGCCTCACACAGTGTCATTTGGCCAACAGTGATGACCACAGGAAAATATCCTTGTGGCTCTTACTTGAAACCAGCCACACAACCAGCAGGTCCTCTGCTTGGGTTCAGAGCTTTGGAGGAAAGGATGCCGAGGTCTGCAACCACTTGCCCTGGTTTCTCATGCCTCCCCTGTGCGTTCCAGGTATTTTCAGTCACAAAAGAGCTCTGAAACACTTAGCACAAGATTTGGAGAATTTATTTTCCTTGCCGTGCCTCACAATGTCCCAGAAATGATAGGTTTGGTGCTCAATATCCTTATCCCAGGTTCCATTTCAGCCCCAGAGAAAGCATCTTATATTTAGTTCTCATGGGAGGGATAAACCAAGGTGAGAAGGGGTAAGCTCTCAACTTTTCCCATGTAATTTTATTATCTTCTCTAATTAAAACAAAATTAGTCTTTTTTATTTTATTTATTTATTTTTAGACAGAGGGGAAGGGAGGGAGAAAGAGAGGAAGAGAAACATCAATGTGCAGTTGCCTCTTGCATGCCCACTACTGGGGGCCTGGCCTGCAACACAGGCATGTGCCCTGCCTGGGAATTGAACCAGTGATCCTTTGGTTCCTAGGCCAGCACTCAATCCACTGAGCCACAGCTGGCAGGTAGTTTTTTAAAAATAAAAAAAAAAACTACAAAATTACAAAGCTACAGTAAAGCAAAATAGTTTTTTAAAGTTACAAAATTATAAGACTATCTGTACAAATTGAAATTGTCCCAAATTTCCTTCCTACCCCCATTAGGTGACTATTCCTTTGGTACTTGTCTCCAGGCATACACAGACAGATATATAATTATAAAAAGAAAAGTTATCATACTGTTTTGCAATTGATTTTTTTTCTTTTACTTAACAGTATACCTTGTCCATCTTTCCCTACTGGTGTACATCTCTCTAACTCATCTGAAGGTATTTAGTATTTTGTCATATCCTTGCACCGTCATTCTTTTAACACAAGCCCCTATTGCTGGGCACTTGAATTTTTTTCACATTTTTCACTGCTGAAATCTGTGTTTTATTGACCATCTTTTTGCTTGAGTTTGTGTGCTTCTTCAAGTTTTTCCATAGTATAAATTCCTAGAAGTGGGATTTCTGGATCGAGGGATATACACGTGGCAGGTTTCTGTAGATGCTACCAAACTGGCCTCCTCTGGGTTGTACAAATTTGCACCTCCATAAAAGACTAGGAGCACTGAACTGGGCACTTGATGGGACCAAATCCTGCTTGAAGACGAGGACTACACGGCATGCCCAGTATGGTCAGCCACTGGCTCCAATATTTTAGGGTTTTAAGTGCTCACAGAGCAGAGAACAGCCCTGATGGCCTAAGAGTTGGAATCACACCAAGTGAAATTCCTCCCTCTCCCTGTCTCCAGCATCCTGATGGGTTTCTCGGGTACCAGCCATCTGAACAGTTTCCAGGGGAGCTCGGTTGCCATCCACCCTGGCTGGTTTGGCAGAGGGACCACACTTAGTGACAGGGGCCTGGGAATTAAGTCATCAGTCTTCCCTAGCCAAGATCTGGTGGGAAAGGTAACAAATTGCCTTGGAAATCCTGCGTCTGACAGTGGCTTAGGGCTTGGCGTGTCACAGAATCCTCGCACCTGGCTTGGCACTTGTGAGACAGTTACATAACACATAGCTTTTTCAGACTCCAAATTCCAAGGTTGCCTGCAAATGTGAGGAGCTGGTGCTGGGGACCTGTTTACTTATTCACATTCTCGTGACTTCAAAGCAGTATGTTTTAGTTTTATTTTTAAGGCACCAAAATCAACTGAAACACTTGTTGAAAATGCAGATTCTTGAGCTCCGTTCCCAGAAGTTCTGTCAGTCTGGGAGAGGAACCAGGAAACTGCCTTTAAACAAGCCCCACAGGGGTTTCTGACCCAGGTAGTGCCAGGCCTGCACTCTTACCCACTGAGCCTCAGCTGTTCAGTTATGGTTTCCTGGGGCAAAGCACAGGGTAGCAGTTCCTACATGATCCACTTGAGACCTGGCAGCAGGTTAGGATGAGTGAAAGTAGGCACATCTTAGGTTTAGATTTCTCTCTTTTCCTTTTCTTTCTGTCAACCAATTATATGCCTATATGTTCCCTGACTATCTAAGGACCCCCTCAGTGTTTTCATTTCTGATCACTCCAGCAGCACCCCATTACCTGTCCTTTCTCTCCCTGGCACCATCCCTCAGGGATCAGGCTCTGCCATGGGACCTGTACAATATTCCACACTGATCTGGTAGTGGGAGGTCTGTGCTTTCATGGAATCAAAATTGCAGGCTCTCACGGAAATGGGTGAAAGTGAGCAGAAGGTTTAAACTTGCAGTTACAAAAGAAACAAGCCCTGGGGATGTAAGGTACATATAGTTGGTGACTATAGTTAAAGATACTGAATTGTATACAATCGAACCTCAGTTTTCGAACGTCTCTCATCTCAGTTTGGTTCTTGACCAAGTTGTTCGGAGAAAAAGTGTCTCGGTTGCTAAAACAACTGAGTTTTGTCAAACAAAACTTCGATTCTCGACCCGACAACCCTTTCATGCTGATACCTATATAAGAAACCATGTGTCACTCAGGCAGCAAACAAAAGAGATTCGATTTTCTAACAAATCACTTCTCGAACAGCCTTCCAGAATGATCTAAGGTCAAGACCTAGGTTCCACTGCATTCGAAAGTGGCTTAAAAGATAGGTCTTAAAAGTTCGCATCACAAGAAAAAATATTGTAACAATGTACGGTGGGTCTTTTTGCAACATATGCAAATACCAAATCTTTGTGTTGTAAACCTGGAACTAATACAATGTTATATGTTAATTATATCTCAATAAAAACTAAAAAATGTTGAACTGCGCACTCCTCCCTAAAAAATTATCCTGAGCTGGGAGAAGCTTGGAGAGTCTCTGGTGGAGTTTAAGAAGAGGAGCTGAGGCTCAGAAAGGAGGAATAATTTCTTCAGGATCTTACTGGTACTTCGCAGCAGAATTGAGATTCTAGGTCTCTGGCTGTCCAGGCCAATTACAGGTGCTCCTCGACTTACAATGGGATTGCATCCCAGTAAACCTAACACAAGTTGGAAATATTGTTAAATTCAAATGCGCTTAGTACTGCACTGCTGGTTGTGTACTCTTGTGGTCGTGTGCCTGGCTGGGAGCTGCGCCCATGCTGCTGCCAGCATCGTGAGAAAGGATCACACTGTACTGCTGGGCCAAGGAAAGGTCAAAACTCAAAATTTGAACTATGGTTTCTACTGAATACATATAGCTTTTGCAGCATTGTAAAATCAAAAAGTCATGTCAAACCATCACAAGTCAGGGACCATCTGTACTTTTCCCACTACTCTAGTAAACACAGTTGATAGAAAATATACAATCCATGGGATTCTACAAATGAAAATTAAAGATTTGACTGAGGTGAAAGGTAAGTGGCCAGTCTGGCTGGGCCAGGACCAGGGTGGGGCAGCTCTCACCCGTGTGGGTACATAATTGAAAGGCATGCCAAAAAACTCAGTGGTCAAGGTGAGCAATATTTCAGTGCAGTACTTTAAGGAGAAAAATTCATGCAGAAATCCATGATTAATAAAATGTAAAATTTGTAAATAAAGGCAGGATCAGTTTTACTGATTATTTCCCTTAGCCTTAGGGTCCAATTCCGCTAGACATGGATGGCAGTACTATCACAGTGACAGGGACAAAAATTGTAAGCAAATGTGTTTGGATTTTAATAGGAATCAGTGTTGTTAAGCCAGCATTTCCCAAAATGTGTCTTTTTGAGTCAGGGTGGAGCCAGGTGTGAAAGGGATTCTATTGTCAAAGTATGGAGAACAGTACATGTTCTATCTTCTTTCTGAAAATTCCTACTGTATTTAAGCCAGTGAAAGGTTTCGAAAAGTCTTTCAGCAGTTGCCAGTCTCACTTGCCTACAGAATCTTTTTTACATAATTCAGAGAGGATATTCTGGAGAGGCTTCCCTGACTCCCAGGCTGGATCCCTGTGGGGCTGGAAAGGTGGGAGCAGAGAGAGATCTGAGGGCCTTTGGAGGATGCTGGATTCCCAGCTCCTCCCAGGTTAGCAGCTGCTTCTCCATCTGTGTAGACTGTGTACCTCGCCAAGCCCACATTGCCTCAGGAAGGCAAGTGAAGGGCACAAACAGGAACGAAAGATGAGAAGTTTCCGTGGCCTGGTTCAATGTCTATGCTTTCCAAGAACCCAGTCCCGGCTTTACTGGGTCTCTTTTCAAAAGCAGGGAATAGTTTGGTGGCAGCTCCAGTGGATGAGACGAGGAGGTAATAAGATAGATGAAGCCACACTTTCTCCTCTCTTTCTAAGGTTCTGCCTCCCTGGTCAAGGTCTGTGGATATTACATGCTCCAATACAGCCCTCTGGATGGTCTCTGTGGTCACACCTTTCTGGAGGCATTAATGAGAAACAAAGGGTGCCAGGCCTTCATTCCAAATTCATGAGCTAAAGGAAAGCTGTTACTTTGCTGTTCCAAGTGTGGCCTGTGGACCAACAACATCAGCATCTCCTGGGAGCTTGTTAGAAAATCAGAACCCCAGGCCCAACCCCAGATGCAGGTGATGCAAACCCTCACTCTAGAAGACCGTTGCCTCCTGTCCCTCTGGTCTCTGACAGCCAGCACTCCTGCTGCATCCCGTTCTCTTTCTGCTCACAGTAACAAAGGCTGCTTGAGAAGAGTTCCCAAGTACCTGGTGTGTGCACTTCTAAATTCTTACCACTCTTTAGTACCCACTTGAAAAGTTGCATAACAGTGCCTAGCAATATATATGATGCCATGCAGAAAAATGTCTCAGAGGTGACAAATACAGGGTGACAGATAATAAGAACATCGCATCTGATTTCACTGCACCAGCACTGTTCTGAATTCTCTGTGTATTAACGCACTGGATACTCAGTCACCCACACCCACAACAGTGAATGAGTATTCAGGGAATACTCATTGACTGCTATTGAAGCAGATTCTACAATTTCTACTTTGCAGACGAGGGGACTAAGGCACAGTGCAATTCAGAGTTTTGCCCAAGGAGGCCCAGCTGGAAGGGCAGAGCTGGAAGGTAACCTCCGAAGCCAGTGCTCCTCTTCATTCCCTGTGCTGTCTCAGGTGCTTTATTCATCCCACGTACAGGCGTGGGAGGGACACCCTCAAACCCACAGTGGCCTAGACAAACCTCCCTTTGGCTCCTGTTCGCCTCCTGGCCTCCTCCCTGCTTCTGTCCTCCTTGCTCAAGGTGCTCTGGTCATACCCTATTGTCATTTCATAGAGCACATGGAACTTTCTCTGACTCCTTCACATCCATTAGCTCTCACTGTAGTTATCAACAATACAGGGTTCTTTGCCAGCACTGTGTCCAGGGAAAACCAGTCTTTTATTCTCTATCACAGCATTGTGTTTCTCCCCTGCCTCATGACTACTGTCTGTAACAGCTGTATGTCTGCACTGATTTAGTGATATGTCTTCTATGTACAATGTCATACTGTGTGAGGTGTTCCCTGAAAGGCCTTGTTCCTAGAGGCCACACAGACCCTGGCAGGGGCAGAGCCTCATCAAAAATCTTTGACGAAACCAAATAGGTGTCTGGGACCCTGGCTGCCTGCTCTGCACCACTGGAGAGCCATTTAGCTTCTGCCCGTGGAGTCAAGTGTTTTCTGAGCAAATACTACAGGGGATGCTGCTTGTTGACTTGGGCTAACAGATTCTGGAAAGCAGCATGGGGTCGAGGTAAGCACAGAACAAACTCTGGCAAACAGTCTTCAACTGGTTTGAAGTTTTGTGTATCCTTTCTATTAGCAATAGGCTTTGTGGCACCACAGCCATGATCCCCCGTGAAGTCAGCAGTAGTTAAAATTGACCCCTGCATGTTTCTAAAAGTGTCACTTCCTGGTTTGCTCCTCCACTCCCTTTCACACATTCATCTTTATTGGGATAACTATTTACCAGGAAGTTAATATAATGAGCAAATCAGTGATAAAAGGTAGGAGACACCCAGTCTGATTTGAGTTTTGATCTTGACCAGATTGGTCCTGGTAGTTGTATTGGGTCAGTAGGAGAAGCGATTTTAGTCCTGTTGCCGTGCCTGTCAGTTCCCAGCCACACCGGTTCAACGACAAGCACCTAGAACCAATGCTGCTAGAAACCAAAGCCTCTAGGGCCAGGGAAACCAGCATCAGCAATGGCCTTTGAAAGCAGCTTGTTGCAAAGACACTGTTCTTCAGTTTGGGGCAGTTTCATGGAGTGGCCAGGGGTGGGAAATCCTTTCCCCTAATGGGGAAGGCAGATCAAGCCTGGGGGCAGAGAGGGTTCGAAATCAGAGGTACCTGCACTCCTCGGCCCTCTGGCCAGCCACCCTGCCCCGCCCCAGCTGCAGTGGACCGAAGTAGTTGTTTCATGTGTGTGCCAGCACTTCTCCTGGTACCACCGGAACAGGGCAGATGTGATGTGTGACTACAAACACATAGGACTACATGGTCACAGGGGACCACTAGATGGGCTGTAGACTAGAGTAAAGAAGTAAGGGCAGTGCACCAAGGGCTCAATATTTCAAGTTTCAACTGGAGGATAAAAGTAAGACAGCAAAGGCCTCAACCACAGGGAGCTTTTGAAACTCACTGAAGGAAAACAGGCTTCAGTGGCAGGATGTTGAAAGGAGTTAAGGAGAAAACACTGTGCAATTCCCCAGTTTTGAAGATACAGCATACCCAATAATGGGACACGTTCATCCTTCTCTACAGAGGGGCATCCCCCTGTCTGGACTAGGTCAGGATGATGTTTGCAGGCTGAGGTGAAACAGGCCTCACCCACAGCTGCTGCTCCTGGAAGGCCAAGAGCACAGTCCTCCTTAGCGTGTGGTCAACAGCAGACCCAGGATGGGATCTGCTTAAGCAGTGGTTCTCAGGTGATACTGCCCCGTAGGGGACATTTGGCAATGTCAGGAGACATTCTGAGTTATCAGAGCTACAGAGGTGTGTAACTGGCATCTAGTGGGTGAGGCTGGGGTTGCTCCTACACACCCTACAAAACACAGGACAGCCCCCCTCAACAGAGAACTGTCCTGCCCAAAATGCCAAAGTGCTAAGGTTGAGAATCCCTAAGTTAGAGTGTCTGAGGGTATAAAGATGTTTCCCAAAGTAAAAGCACCTTTAGTTGTGAAGGACATTTTCCTCAAAATTCTGTCCTCTGGCACAGTATTCCTCTAGCCTTCAAGGGCACTACATCACCAGGGGCTCCTCTGCAAACAGATTCAGATCCTGCAAATCTGATGAGGATGCCATCGTCACTAGTCCACAGGTATGCTTTGAGTAGCAAGGGGTTTGAGTGTGGACATAATCTCCCCCTTCCTTTTCTCCTCCCTCTATCCATCCCCACCCCCAGCCTTCCCTGTCATACTCTGTTTGAACTATTCCATGCCCTGTCACCAAAGAACATGTGGTTGTGGTTAAACTCCACTGCCCAGATGACAGTTTCTCTCCAGCTGTTAGCAGTTTGAAATTCAGGGTGTTGAAGATATCAATTGACTTAGTTGGAAAGGGGTCCAAAGGGACATGATCAAACTATCCCCCCCACACACACACACACTTAAATAAACTAGTACCTCAAAGACATTTTTGCATGACCAAAGACACTTAGACTGTATAGAGGTCATGGCTTCAGGGATGCTCAAGCTTCAAAGACAGCACATTTCCATTCTAAACCAGAGGTTGACTATTGCTAGAAAGGGCCAGATAGTAAATATTTTATGCTTTGTAGGTCATACAGTCTCTTTCACAACTACTCACTTCTGCCATTTTATCCAGAAAGCAGCCTTAGACAGTATGCAAATGAATAGATCCAATAAAACTTTATTTACAAAACAAGTAGTGAGCTAGATTTTACCCATGAGTCATATTTTATAATACCCTATTCTGAACAATTCCTATTTATTCATGTCTCTGCTTTAGCCAAAAGAAAAAAAAAGTCAGATAGGAAAAACCTTACTGAAAGGGAGCAAAATCATCAGTATGAGTTGTAAATATCTAGAGGTCAGAGGTGAGTAGATACTATTTCTTTTACTGCACAGAAGTGTGAAATGTGAATGTGTCTTTTAGGTTGCCAGAAACACAGCTCTCTATCTTCCGATGCCAATTGTTTATTTGTGTTTTGTTTTTTGTTGTTATTTTTGTTGTTATTGTTGCTTTGGAGGAGTGGAAGTAGAGTAAATAAATGAGGAACAAAAGGTATACCAAAGGGCTGCTATTACCTTTAAGTCTGCATGTTCTCTCTGGACCAGAGCTCATAGCTTCTGCTCTTAGAACAAATTGGGGGAGGGGACACAGCAAAGATAGCCTTACTCTTCCCTCAGACCCACAACATTCTTTGAAGGCATTGATTCTTTTTGCTGTCACTGGCTTCTGTGAGACCTCTGTTTGCAGTGAGTGGACATTACTTGGACAGAAATGCTGCCGTTGCTTACAGTGCTCTGGCTGCTTGCTGATGTTGACAGTTTAACCTCAGAGAGTCACAGGCTGAATTCAGTACTGACCTCTCCTTGTTGGGGTAAGGCCTGTGGCCTCTGCGGGTATCTGGACATTTGTGTAGCTTTTGGCCACACTTACCCATGGGATAAGGATGGACGAAATCAAGACCTTTTAACTCCATGGTCACCATCTAGCACCTCTCACAAAGCCTGCATTATTTAGAGAGGAAAAAACCTTCTTTGTCTATTAATAAGAGAGTTCCACTTGAGAGGGGGAGCGACCTGGCATCTGTGTCTCATACTGTCAGCAGGATCTTCTGCCAGGGGCACCGATACGGCAGTCAGACTGTGGGCTGCAGTGGAGCTCTCCAGAGAATTGGGTCTGCAGTCTCCACCATCCTCTCCGCTCCTGTGCCCCTGCATTCATACATGCTCATGCATACATCATGGTTTGGACAGCAAGAAAAGTGCATTTATTGCAGAATCACAGAGTGGCATTTGGGAGGCGCATTTGGTTGGACAATATTGATTTGCAGTGTTTTGACAAATGGAATAAAGAGTTGAAGTTCATCTGGGTAGAGGAGTAATCTCCAGCTGCAGTTTGGAGGCACAAATTATTTTAACAGTGGCCCATCAGCAGTGAACATTGCCATGTGTGTGGCCCTGTGTGGGCCATGTTTCTCAGATTCATTCATTCATATAATCATGCATTCATCACGTATTGTTTACCTTGCTGGCTGGGTGTAAAGTTGTTGGGACATGCTCTCTCTCATTGGGGACTCTCAGGCCCTGCGCACTTTCTTCCAGCATATTGGGTCCCAGGTACTGAGATAACGGCCTAGCAAACAGAAGCCAGCCTCGGCCCTCTTGGAGCTTACACACTAGCCAAGTAGACAGAAAGGAAATCAAAGTTATACAAACGTATTTCGGTGGTCATGGGTCTTAAAAAGGAAAGGCACATTTTTCCCAATCTGATAGTCACTTCAGCTTTCAAGTTCAGATGCTGTGTTTATGTCCACTTTACAGATGCCTCCACTCAAGAGGTTCAAAAGCTCCCCCAAGTCACCCAGCCAGGAAGTGGCTCTTCAGTTCTGCTCAAAGTTAGAGAGGAAGGGAGTGTTTAATCAAATTGGGGTGTAAACTGGGGACATGGAAGCTGCTAATTCAAACAGATCTCCAGGGCTATGATGAATGAAACAAAAGATTTTTTGTAGATCGAAGAGCTAATTATGTATCACATGTTCTTCAACTTTAAAACTGGAGAAGCTTCAAATGGTGAGCCACATAATGAAACACCAGACACAGTGAGATTGACAGGTGTGACCATGGTATTTTTGTTCCTCCTGGTTAGTGTTCCACCCATCTGAATTACAGTCAGTAGTTTCTTCAGTATGGCCCACCCCAGGTCGGAGGGTGGTGGCTTTCTCCTGGCAGTGGGTAGTGTGAGGATTCATTTATGTCAACTCTACAAATACTTATTGAGCACCAATGCGGTGCCAGTCACTGCTCCTGGTGAGAGAGTGCAATGAACAGTCATGCCGGAAGGGTGCGATGAATAAGATACCTTTTCCACAGGCTATTGTTCAGATAAAAACTTATACATACATTGAGGAAAATAAGTCAAGGTGGAGGGCCTTACAAAAGGGCCAAGTGCTGCAGAGTGTCTGGTTGGTGGGGGGGAAACTTTACTATTGATACTTGAGAAAGATCAATCCGGTCAGGCACCAAGGAAGAGGTGACATTTATGTGAGGTCCTTAATGATTAGAGGAAGTCAGCTTTGCACAGGATTTGGAGTGAGCTTGCTGATGTGTTGGAGCAGCGGGAAGAATGTAAGTGAGGATGAAGGGGGTGGAGCAAGGACCACCATTTCACCAGTGATCGTGGAGTGACAGAGGGCCTTGAGTTCTGCATAAGACTTTGGATTTTGCCAATAATGAAATTAACCACAGAGCTACCCTATTGAGAAGCAAGTACACAATTATTGCTCATCTATAGACCATTTTATTCATGCCCTGCATGCAAGAAGCCCCTGAAAAAATTCTGAGTTAATAAATGAGAACACAGACATTTATGCTCCCTGGAGTGAGCAAGTAGCATTTCCAAACCTATCCATACAATGACCAGGGAAAGAGCTTAGCTTTAGGAAATACTGATAGTAGACCCTGGGGTTGAATAACAGGTCCTCCTGTTTTTCCAGAGCTTTTTTCTTTGGGGGAGAAAGGGGAAGGTTAAGGGCATCCTGAGATTGCCAGGATGCAGAAGCACCATAGAGGAGAGGTCAAAATCCCCTCCCAGTGGAACTGAAGCTGCCTCTTTTCACCGTTACCTCCTCAGAGAAATATGAATCTCTTCACATGAGGGACATCCTCACAGATGCTTAACTTTGGGCTTATAAAAGAGAGGTTCAGGAAAATAGCATGTCTGGGAATGTATAGCATTTGCTAGATTCCACTAGCAAATTCCACCTAATGGCCCTAATTCCACTCCAGGGCATGAGTAGACAGCTGGGCAAAGGTCATTGCACCCACCTGTATAGCTTTTGTTTCTACAAGTGATTTTTGAAGAGTTTTTCCTCCTTACTAAGGTTCATCCACTCACAGTGCTCATTCATCATTTCATCATTTCAGGTTTCTACCTCTCCTCTCTGCTTTCAGATGGGGAGGGTATGGAAGCTATTTGGCTGTTGTAAATCAACTGTTACGATGTGCACGTCAGAACTAAGCATCATGGAAAGCAGGAGTTGGAGGACTCAAATCCTCTTCTCCTAACAATTATCCCAGTGATGAATTAAAAAATAGATATATGACTGGACAATGTGTTTGTCAGAACACTTTCTTCATAGGCATATCCTAAATTTGGCTCTTTAATGAGAGCATTGCTTTATGTATGACTTATATGCATATAAGGTAAAGCAAACAAGTGTTAAAATTACACCTCAAAGAAATTTTACATGTTCTTATCCTTTTATAACCATCACCCTGATCCAGAAACAACATTTCCAGAGCCCTAGGGATTTCCCTTATCCCTCTTCCACTATTCTGACCTCAGTCATCATAGATAACCTTAGCCTATTCTTGAACTTCATATAAATGGAATCATACAGCATGCTCTCTTCATATCTTTCAGCATTTTCTATGGGATACTTCTATGTTGCTGGGTGTATTCATTCTGTTGATGTATAGTAAGTATCCCATTATATCATGGTTTCTCAACTGTGGTGTTATTGACATTTTGAGCTGGATAATTATTTCTTGTGGGGACTGTCCTATGCAGTATAGGGTATTTAGCAACATCTCTCTGGCCTCTTCTCACTAGGGGCTAGTACCACCTCCCCTCACCCCATTAATTTCCTCTGGAATTGAAAACCATTGCATCATATAAATATACTACAATTTTTTTTGTTTGCTTGGTTTTTGTTTTTTTTAATATATTTTATTGATTATGC
Organism: Macrotus californicus; assembly: GCA_007922815.1. Classification (NCBI taxonomy): domain Eukaryota; kingdom Metazoa; phylum Chordata; class Mammalia; order Chiroptera; family Phyllostomidae; genus Macrotus; species Macrotus californicus. The sequence continues at coordinate 21 of VMDR010007370.1, read as the reverse complement.
TATTACAGTTGTCCCATCTCC
>VMDR010007369.1:0-40932 GCA_007922815.1 Macrotus californicus | reverse complement strand
CCGTGCCTCTCCCTCCTCCTGGACATGCTACAGATGGAGGTGTGAGTTCTGTCCCCCTAGAGGCGCCACCTTAGTAAAGATGGATGATGGAGGCACTGCTCAGGAAAGCAATCACTCTTTATCTCCCCCCACGCCAGAGCAAACAGCAGGCCTACTGCTAAGCTCTCTGAGAAAAAGGCTGGTGACCCTCAGTCCCAACTTCTCGGCTCAGTCACCTAAACTTAGTGTCTACACAGACAGAACTCTGCACAACGCTCCTCTCCCGAGTGACGGCTCCACTTCAGGGGATGTGGCACAGGGGAAGGGTCAAACTACACAGCAGGAACATATTGACAAGTCTAATGGCTTCTGGGAGGAGCGGGGAGAAGGGACAGGAATCCCCAGAGACACAGACAGCACTTTCCATCATTTTTTTAGTTTCCATTGCTAATGTATTACCCGAAAAAAGACACCCGCTGCTCTAGGTCATCAGTGCGGCAAGAAAAGAACTAACTTAGGCTACAGGGTCAGACTTCAGTACAGACATTTTGGTGGATTTTCTTTTCCAAATGCTCCTTTTAAATCGGATTCTTAGTGCAGTCCGGCTTCATATTTGAGCTAACCTGGCTCTGACTGCGAGGAAAACTGATCTCCGTGTTGTCTCAGGCTCTGAGGAATGAGGCCGACTTCCCCAAAACCCCTCAAGTAAGCCTCAGTCTCCTTCCTGCACTGACTAGCCAGGGAACTAGCAAAAAGCAGCATTCACAAAATGCAAGTCAGTCCAAGTTCAGAGCCACGTCAACAGGCCTGTGGACAGTCATCCAAGCCGACATTCCCAGCAGATGCTTGGATGCAGCAGAGGGCAGGTCTTTGGCATTTTTTCCAGTTCAATTTCCTCAGTGTAATTTGTCTTCTGGACCTGTCTCTGGAAGGCAAAGAATGCTCTGAATACAATATACAGCAATAAAAAACAGGGGTCACCAACTACTTCTAACAAAGATTTGCTCAGAAAAATGTAGTAGGTTTCCAGCGTTCACAGCGTTAGGTACATCAATTATCTTGTGTGCTATAAAGAACATTTCGACTGCAGGGGGGGCGTGGCCCCAGCCAAAGCTAACCCTGGAGCAACTCTGGACGAAGCCACGCCACCAGGCAACGTAGGTGATAAGAACTTTCTTCAAAGCACTGGCCTCTGAGAACTCCAGCAGGGAGCTCCTTGCGTCTGGTTTCCTGGCACCCCGATGCCCACAAGCATCAAGCTGCACCTGGACTCAAACAAGGCACATCAGGACCGTGCCTGGGATGGTCGGTGACCAAGCAGCAGCCTCAGTTTCAAGGAAACAGTGCTGAGTTTTGCTTCCTCGCCTGGAATGAGAGTCGGAGACGTGAGTTACCAATTCCAGGAAACTGAAGTGAGTGGATGTCTTTATTTCCCCAACTATAGTTCATCTTTTTATCACCAAATTTTAGAAGGGTCCTAATCACACTGTTAGGCCATTAGGAATCAATGAATACATTAATGATTTATTCATTAACGGTGATCCAAGAACACCATGGAGAGATGAGAAATGGCAAGAAGGACACATTAAGAGGACACTTTCCTTTTTCATTATTATCAAGGGACAGCTGTGACTAACTAGAATTGCCAATATAAAATGATTAAAATTAATTAGGGGTCAACAAAATGTGATTGCTAAACGGAGGAACGCAATGAGAGGGAGGCTAAAGGTTCTGAAAGGCAAAGGGGGCAAAAAAAACTACCTTAGGATGGCTGGATTTAGAAGAAAAAAGAAACAATCTTGAGAAAGGAGAACAAAACAGGTTGCTTCCTTCAGCCCAGGGCAGCACCCACACTCCCTCCCCACACTAGCAAGAACTGGTAGTTTCTAAACAGCGCTGGTTCGAGAAAGGGTGGTTAAAGAACAGCCCCGAGCTGCAGCAGTAACAGCTCAAAGACTTAGAAGCACACTGTGGGTCCCAGGAAGAACGGGGCTAGAAGCGAGGAAGGCAGGCCAGGGCCAGGTCTTTCAACCTTGGCCATGCACTGTACTGATCACTTAAATTTTAAGAAAGTCCCCCAGGTTATCCTCTTAAGCAGAGAGGCCCAGGGCACCCTCCAAGTTTCTGGCACCAGCTGCCTGGACTGGGATAGTCAGCTACCAGCTGTCCTCCCTTGCCCTCAGACCACACAGTCTCCACCCCGTGGCAGGAGTGGCCCTTCTGCCCTGGCAGGGTGGCTCAGTTGGCTGGAGCGTCGTCCCATGCACCAAAAGGTTGGTTTGATTCCCAGAGAGAGCACACGCCTGAGTTGTGGGTTCAATCCCTGGTCGGGGTGCACACAGGAGGCAACCAATTGATGTCTCTCTCTCTCTCTCTCTCTCCCCTCCACCCCATCTTTTCTCTCGAGAATCAATAAACATATCCTCAGGTGAGGATTAAAAAAAAAGAATGGCCCTTTTAAAATAGGTCAGACTGTGTCACTCCTCTGCTCAGAAGACCCCAGTGGTTTCCCACCTCACTCAGCGTAAAAGCTAAAGCAACCTCCATCCCTAGCCTCTCTGCCTTCATATCTATGCCCCTGGCTCATTCTCCTCAAGCTAAACCCGCACCCTCACCCCAGGCCCTTTGCACTGGCCGTCTCCCCTGCTAGAAACGCCCTTCCCCACTACCCCACGGCTCTCCTCCTCACTCCACGAAGGCCTCCTCTCCTGAGCCGCCTTCTCAGATGGGGCTTCACAGACAGCAGAACACGTTAGCCTCTCCGGCCACTCTCCACCTATGCTCTTGTTCCATTTCATTTTGCTTCAGAGGACAGAGTGTCACCTGATATATTTATTTGTGCGTCTGGTCTCCGTGCTCCCCCACTAGAACGTAAGCTCCAGGGTCCCTGCTATATTCCTGAAACAGTGGTTCTCTCCTCAGGGTGATTTTGCCCACCTCCCGCCCCTGGAACATTTGGCATCAAGTGGGGAGAGGCCAGGGATGCTGGTAAACATCCCACAGTGCACAGGACAGCCCCCCAACAGAGAATGACCCAACCCAAAGGTCAACAGAGCCAGGGCTGAGACCCCCTGCCTGAGAGCCCATCACAGAGCCTGGTACATAGTAGGTTCCCAGAATTTGCTGAATGAACAGCTGAGTAAATCATAACAGCCAGAAACAGTAGGGCACAAAGCTTAGGAACCTGAGACATGAGGTCCCACATGTTTCCATCAACCATTACCTGTGTGACATTGGGCAAGCCCCTTAATTACCACTGAGTAGACAGGGCTAACAACAGACCTGCCTCATGGAGCTGATATGAGATGAGACGAGGGAGTTAATGCAATGAGCTTCCAGCAATGCCTGGTACATAGAGCATCTCAAGTTCCTGATGCCTGGTGATCACTGTTCACAATGCACTCCAGAGAAACAGACTTGTGACTACAGTCCTCAAACAAAAGCCTGCAGAACCAGCCAGGTGCAAGGGTATTAAGACACAGAGAGGGGTGGACTGCAAGGGACAGACAGGCCAGCATCCCAGAGACACAGGCACTCTGCTTTCTGCCCCAGAAAAGCCCAGCTGATGAGTGAGCATTCCCTGAAGGAAAAGCACACAGCTGGCTGGTGCACTTCCTCCAAACACAGAAGTCTGAGCACAAGAGGGCGGGGCACTGTCAGGACCAGCTTCCTTGTGGAGGCAGCAGGACTCCAGCTACAGTGGGAGCTGAGGCCAACAGAATGTTGTGGAAGGCACTGCAAGGCAAGAAAACAGCCACCTAAGACCGCTGCATCTACTCCTGTTCCCTGGGGCCTCCTTGCTTCCACTACGTTCAGAATTTGTGGCTGAAAGAGTCAGAGAACTGCATTGGACAGGGTGTTTATGTGGGGAGGGGAGGGGATCGAAACCCACCTAGGCCATGGCATTCTCTCCCCAGCTCAACGCATGCCTCCCAAACAGCCCCAGCTCATGTGCACCTGCACATAGGAGGCACTAAATCAAGGGCCACTGAACACTGAGCTGCAGGATGTCACCTAATGCTGCAGGACCACATGGCACCAACTCACTGGCCCTTCTTTAACCATCCCAAGTTCACTATTGGATATGGACCCCCATTCAACAGGTATGCCTCTAGTTTCCTTGCTTCAAGGAGAAGAGGAGACATGGGTTTTGAGAAAGATCAGGGAGAAGGGTGGCATGATGAAATTAAACCCAGCTATCAATGAAGAGGATCATGGATTTAACACTTGGCAGGTCATCTAGCAGGTTCAAGAACCATTCTTTTTTTTTTTTAAGGTTTTATTACTTTATTGTTGTTCATTTACAGTTGTCTGCATTTCCATTCTTTACATGCTTTATTTTGTTCAATGTTCCCAGCAAATCTATGAGGAGAGGTTAATGATCCCACTTTGCAGAAGAGAAAACAGAGCCCAGGAAAGTCACCCACCAGCGACCACAAATCTAAAACAGCCTGAAATCTAAATGTTTCTTCCCAAGTGAGGTGCTCGGTGTTAAAGGGGAACAGCCAAGTCTCTGACTTCTGATTTCCACATGGAACAGGTGCCCCCCAATTCCCCACCCCGACCTCTCGGCCGTGCACGCACTGCCAGGACGGAGGAGGAACAGTGCATGCTCAGCTCGGCCCCTGTGGGTTCTCTCTCTCAGCACCCACTCACGGCTCACCAACCGACCAGACCCCAGACCCCCAGGTCCCAGACCCCCTGGACCCCAGACCCCCGGGGTGGGCTCAGTAGCTGTCCTGTGGGGTCTCCGCCTGATTGGTGAACTCAGGGGTGACAGTTTTTGCAAGCCTGCCTGACCACAGGTTTAAACCTCTGTTTTCCAGTCTTTTATTGGTAACAAAGCTACCGTTTTGATCTGTATCTCTCTCTCTCTGAGGAAGTAACGACTAGGGATGAATGAGCTCTATCCAGGCCAAAAGGAGGAAAGGGGAGAGTGTTCCAGGAAGAAGGACTAGCCAGCCTCAGACCCAGAGTCCCCGAGTGTCACTGCAACGCAGTGCAACCGCCTGGCAAAGCGCTCGGGGCGGGCAGGTGCAAGCGTCAGTGCTCTGCTGGTCCGACCCTACTCAGTCTGGCAGCTGTGCCCTTCCAGGTGCTGACCCCAGAAGTTAGAGTCCTGGGGGGGAGGGGCTGTGGGGGCTGAAATGAGAGGAGAGAAACTCTTTACTGTACCCCATTAATACCCTTTGAGTTTTTCCACGTAAATGTATTAACATACAAAACAAAAACTCTACAGCGATCTTTAAAGTTAATATTAAGACCCAGGGGAAAAGGAGGTGAGGTGGGTGAGGGGCACCAGAAGTCCAAGGCGAAGAGGAAGAGGAGGACCTGGGCTAGAACTGACACATAATAAGCGCCCCTACACGTAACAGTCAGGCCCACTGTCCCAAGTGTATTCGGCGCTTCAGAGGCCGGTATTATTCACTCCTTTCAGAAACGAGGAAACGGGGGTGTCCAGAGAGGGAGATTGGAAACAAAGCAGAAAGCAGGACACATAATATGAGCCCATGCGTCAGGCTGGAGGAACAGGGGTGTTCTCCCGTTCTCCCAGCGTCACGGCTCCCTCCCCTTTAATAATACAGCACAGGGCCTCCAACCCGGTGCCACCTGCCACCGGATGCCCAGCCCAGCCAGGCTCCTGGAGCCCTGATCTCAAACCTAGCAACGCCCGCTGCGACTCCACGAACAATGCTGCCCCAGCTCTTCTGCTGGTGCATTTCAAACACAGCTGACATTTCAAACAAATCTGAGTGGTGCCTCATCCCCTGAGCGAGAAGCCTGTTTTGGATCAGCTCTGAATTGCATGAAACTGTTACATAAGCTGTGCCAGGCCGAGAGCGGGGGGACGGAGAGAGAGAGACACAGAGAGACACTACTAGAAAGCTCCAGACCAAAAGCCAACCCTAGCTTAGAGGTCAATGAGCACCCTCACCTAAACATTTGTAAGCAAATTAGCAGTCAGAGTTTCTAAGGGAGGGCTCAGTAAAAATGTAACATGCCTCGTGTAGAAGGATAAAACTCCAAAAAGGGAAAACAATCATGTTTGGCTAAAAGAAAACCCCAAAAGCACAGATGCGATGCTGAGACCTGGGAAGCCCATGCAGCCCCAGCCGTGGATGACCAGCTAAGGGAAAGCTTTGAGCGGTGGCAGGCAGTGATACCAGAGTAAAGCAGGAAGTCGCTCTGAAAGAATTTCTGATGGAAATGCCCTGGGGAACAGGCCAGGCAGGCTTAACACAGCCTTCCTGGGCTAAGCCCCCCTGCATCCCAGCTCTGCCCACTCGCCTGCCACCAGCTGCATGAAGCTAGGCCAGTCACTTCACCACTGGGGAGTTCACTGTGCCCACAGGTGACAGCAGCCCCTTCTCTAGGGGACTGATATGAAGAGCCAGTGGACGTGGCAAGAGGACAGAGGACTTAGCAGTAGTATCACCATCACTTCCTGAAGTGCTTTTAGATAGTGAGAAGAGCCCCACCCCAGCCAGGTGGGGGTCTGGAGGTGGAGCTCCGAGTATTAGTCTTTCATGGGACCTTTGCACACAGCCACCCCCTCCCGGAAACGTCCTCCTCTCCTTGTCTAGCACCGCGGCTTTGTGAAGCCTTCCTTAAATTCAATGCACCCACCCCGCATTCCCTCTACACAGCCCCCATCCTATTATATTCACCCCCTTGACTCTCATCAGTTCCCTTCCCCCCTCCCAGGCATGGGCAGTGAGGAAAAAAGCATCTATGTGAATTACAGTCAGCCCAAACATCAGGTTAGAGCACCCTGTGGTTCCAGGTAAGGAGTGAAGCTGAGCTATATAATCTGAACCACTACTTAGGATATCCCACTTCAGGAAAATCATACAGGGTAGGGGTGGGGGAAAACCGTACAGGGTGGGGGTGGGGGAGGACCCCACAGAGGCCACACTGTCCAGAAGCAACAAAGAATATGTCGTTCTCACGTGACCAAGTGCCTTCCTTTTCCCCATCCAACGGTTCTTTGTTTCTGCACTTTATCACCAATGCTTTCTATTTCCACTAGATTTCACACTCCTTGTGGGCAGGGTCTGCATAATCAGAGCACACAGGTACTGAGTACTGAGTGCATTCGCATGAGCACTTTATGCAGGGTGGGGCAAATGCAGGTTCACCGTTGTTCGTATAGAAAATAATAGGAGAATTAAAATAACACAAGAATAAACTGTTTCACGTACTCACAACTGTAAACCCACTTTTGCCCCACCCCGTTTGTGTGTTCTACCTCATTTAGTCCTAACAATCTATGCCGCTGGCTCTTATAACTGTAATCTAACGATATGGAAACTGAGGCACAGAGCTTCTGAGCAGCGGAGCTGGATCTCCTTCACCTTTGTCTCACCAGCAGCTAAAACAGTACTAGCTAGGCATGTGGCAGATGCTCGGTAAATGTTTCTGGACTGAATAAAAAAAGCAATAAAAAAGTGAGACATCCAAATTCCATCTGGAATGTTCCAGTTACCAAGTCAGTCACTGAAGGTCTGGTAGATAAGATTCAGTGGTAATGAGACAGGATAGTAAGCACTATTCCAGGAGTACCTGACTACGTTCAGGGTTTAATTGAGACAGGATAGTAAGAAGCTGGGAAAATTCCTTGGCAAGTGGGTTAGGGAAACAGACAGCTGAACACAGTGGCTGAGGAATTTAATGAGGCCAAGGAATTCACAGCCAGGTGCAGACAGTCACCAGGGCAGGAGGCCCAAATGCCTGGCAGGGGGCAAAATTGGGAAAACAAGGACCTCGCCCCCAGGGTAACTTCTCTCCTGGCCTTTCCTCCCTGGAGACGACATCCAGGAGATAACAACTAGGCCTCAGTTGTGTTTCAGCTCCAGGGCCAGAAAAGCACCAAGACCAGGCAGGCAATGGCTAGAACCAACTGCAACAACTAGAGACCCCCTGTCCTGTCACTGACCAATCAGTGGAGACCATGGCCCTGAAAGGGCACACCTGGCGAACTGATGAATAGTCTGCTGAAAACCTCCCATGAGACCTCCCCTAAGATTTCGGCATGCAAGGAAGGGTTAAAAGCCTCAAGACAAAGGACCCACAACGGCTCTTCCTCTGGGGAGCAGCCCCCACCCGTTCCTTTCCCTTCTTCTTCCCCCACTTCTTTCTCCACAGGTACACATCTCCCAAACTCTAAGGTAATGAGCAACTGGCAGCTTGTCCCAGGCTGATCCACAAACCTGTCACCAAAGCCCCCTTTCCTCTGACTTCCCAGTGAGCTAAGGTAGCCCAGCCTAGGCTCTCCTGCTGCTTCTTCTGTGCTAAGCCCTTCCTTGCTTTACTGCCCCCAGCTTTAATAAATGCATCCTCGTAGTCACCTGGACTCGTGTTCTGAAATCTTTCCTACACAAAGTCAAGAACCCACACACTACAGTGGGCCCTAGGCAGACCCGCTCAGGGCCAGGCCCTGTCCGGTAACAGTAAGTTTCTCCTTTAAAGAAGCTTGCCCAACTTGAGGACTTGTGTTGGCTGCATCAATTCGGTTCACTTCTTTCTGTGAAGGGGCAGGGGCTCAGGGCGACGGGGATAACAGCCGCTGTGCCACCATCTCCTCCAAAAGCTGTATCATCAAACCCTCGGCCAGGCCTGGCCAGCTGCTGGGCCGTGCCAGCCCCCTCTCCATCATTACTACAGCACTCTTCAAGCTGCCCAACGTTTGGAGTTGTGTTGCCAGGCAACGAGCCAGACCTCCTCCCTAGTATTGAGAGTCCCTTCCAATAATAGCTAGAAATAAAAAGCACCTGCTCAACAAGACCTATTGACAATTGACGGTGTTTTTTCTGGCCCTCTCTGCCCTGGCTTGAGATCAAAAGTGAGGCAAAATCAAAAGAAAACAATCAGGCTGATTATCTGGACTCACCCTCTCCACTACCTGTCACTCTCTCACCCCACCCCACCCCCAAAAAGGAAAAAGAAGGCAATGATAAGATCTCAAATGCTAAATAAATATCCATGGGCCATCAATTAGAGCTCATGAAAAGCAATGACAAAGGAGAAATATTTTTTAATTAGCTGTATATTCCTTTTCAAAAGAAGACCAGACACCTATGTCTCCCCTTCAAAGCCATGGCAATGTATGACTATAATTATGCTAATGGAAAATAGAATGTTCTGTACAGGACTGATGTTTTTCACCTAGAAAAGACCATTGCTCCCTGCCGCCGCCGCCACCACCCCACCTCACAGTTAAAATAGGGCAGCAGCGCTGAACATCAAAAATTAAGATAGCAAAATCCCACAGCTGCAAAAGCAAAGCAGAGAAAGGGCCAGAGCGCCCCCTGGTGGTCTCAATGCCACTCTTCCTGCCACCTGCAGACAGGCTGAGCCACTTGCCTGCAACTTTCAGCTCCGAAATAATCAGCGTCAAACACAGAAATTAACTTCAGAGTAGAAGCTCATTGTCTACAGAGGAGTGGAGGAACGTGAGGCTCACATGAATACCAATAAATATCAACTAAAGAAGTTTTCAACAGGTCCCAGAAAAACGGCACCAATGCCCTCACCTGTTGAATGCGGATGTTTCTGGGGCTACCAGGTGGAGACCACTTATGCTGATACATCCTACAAGTGTTTATCCTGATGCACCTACACACCCTCCCAAGTCATTTTCATTGCAGGGATGGGGGAACTGGACAACCCCCAAACACACACACACAAGGGCTAAAGCTTTCTGGGCTCTGTCATTTCACTTAGGATTATTTGTCCCCTAAGTCCCATTGCCCGAGCCCTGCAGGAGGCAGCGGTTTAAAAGTGTCTGAAACAAAATCTGGCTCCTGGAATATAACCCCACTGCCTCCTTCTCCCGTCCAGGGTTTCTCATCCTCAGCACTACTGGCGTGGGGGGCTGGTTCTCTGCTGTGGGGCCGTCCTGTGCATTGTAGGAAGTTTGGCCGCATCCCTGGGATCAGCCACCACATGCCAGTAGGCAGTAGGTGCAATTATCGCCACCTGAGTGCCTAAAGTGTTATCTCAGATTTCTCTAAGGTCTGGAATCCTTTCAGGGGAGCAATGAGAGCCAAAGACCTCCTTCCCAGGAAAATCCACACATCAGCACAAACACAAACATAATCTCTCATACTTGAGAGGGCTTCTGAAGTCTCTGGGTCTACAGGCCTCCGACAAAGCACCCAGACAACACATTCTAGGCTCTGCGCTAGTCACTTCATACGCCACACAAGATGCCTGCAGACAGGTAATATTACTCCACTTCATGGGTTGGGAAGCTCAGTTCACAGATGCTAAGGCAAGTGCCCACGGTAACATAGCTCTTGAATAGCATGCCTGACCCCAGTGTTCCTTCCACCACAAAAGGCTGACTTCTTAACCAAATTCATCCATGATTACCTACACCAGGGTGGTGCAAAAATAAAGGATGCGTAAAGTACAGAATTTACATAAAGCAGCGCTGAGGACAGAAACGTGGCAGTGATAATATATGACTGTCTAGCCACCAAAAATTAAAGTCTGAAGACGACATTTACCTTTTACAAAGAAGGTTAATTCACCTTTACCAAACCCAGTAAGACATGGTCTTCTCAAAGCAGGCCACAAGAGTCCAGGCTCTCACACAAACACCGTCCCACCCCTCTCCAACCAACTATGCTTCCTACACTGGCCAACCCCTGGCCTAGAGTAGAAAAAGTTGTGGGCCAAATGTCAAAGCCAGTGTGTTTGTGGATACTAGCTCACCCAGCCAAAGGTCAAAGTCAACTCAACAGTCAACACATTTGCAAAGGAGAGAGTCCGCAACAAAGATGCCTGCCTTTGACATCAGGACAAAACTAATAAGACCAGGAAGACACCAGAGACATTCAAACTTCGACAGCTTGGCTCTATAATTACTGCAAAGGAAATGTGGGTATCACAACTCATTTCCCAGAACAGGCGGCTAGAAACACAAGCAATCCTTGAGGGCAAGGAATGTCCACTTTACAGTTAGGGAAACTGAGGCACAGAGAGGTCAAGGTGCCCACTGCTATCAGAGCCAGAATCAGAAACAAGTTTTCCTGATTCCCAAGCTAGTGCTCCTTCTACTACAACCACCCGCCTCCTCCCTGTGAAACAGAAAGGGGTAAAAAAGCCACTCACTCATTCACTGCCTCACACCAGGCTTTTACTGACCAAGCCAGAGATGCAATGGAAACTGAAACAGATGTGAGCGTCTGGCCAAAATGGCAGATGGGTGAATGCAGTACTCAAGTCCCCCAACACCACATCAAGATTACTGCTAAACCACCCCCACTCAGAACTGCCTGAAATCTAGCTGAATAGAAGTCCCGTAATTAAGAATCCCATATAAGGAAGCCACGTCGTGACTGGTAGAAGAGAATGGGAAACAGAATGGACTGGTCCCATACCCACACGTGGCAGTTAAAAATCAGAAGGAATATCTCGGCTGCAGAGATCCCCCCTGAGGAACAAGGCTCCCAGCCCCGCACCAGACCCCCAAGCCCAGGGTGTCGATGCCAGGGAGAGAAGTCTCATAACTTCTGGTTGTAAAATCCAGTGGAAACTGTGGTTGAGTAAGCCTGAAGGCTACTATAGTTTCAGGCGTTCCTCTTAAAGGGCCCACGCATGGACTCACTCTGAGCTCCAGCGCTGGTGCAGCCACTGGTGCAGGGACATAGGGGGAGGAACTGAATAGTCTGGCTCCTTGGCAAGGACTGGAGGGCAGCTTTCTCCCAGACAGAAGTGCTGGCTAAAGCCACTGTTCCTGTGCTGAGCCCTCTCCCCCACAAAAGAGCCCAGCAGGCAGCACCATATCTGAGTCTCCATCATCCTGGCTCACAGTTGGCCTGGCCCTGGTATTCCCTGAGACCTTCCCCCGCCCCACCTACAGGCCCACCCAAGCCCTTTCTAGTGGCTTTCCCATATAATTGGCCAGTCTCAGCTCATGCTGCAAGCTTTCCTAAAAATCTCTCAAAGGTCCATGAACCCCACACAAGCAGCATCTTGCTTGGTGTGTCCCATACCTCTTGCTAAGGGGCCACAGGCCTGGCACCAGCAGAAGCCCTCCTTGGTTCACAGCTTGGCCTCTCCCAGACACCTCCAAATCCAGCACAAGTGACAGTCATCTGCAGATCACTTTGTAGTTCATGCCGGGAGGCCCTGGGCACAGGCAGCAGTTGACCCTGCCCTGCACCTCCCAGGAGTCCCAGAGCCAGCACACCTGGAAGATAGCTTTGGACCTCTCAGAAGCACCATCTCCATGAGCAACACATTCACAGGGTAGGCTCAGCAGGCACCAGAGCCCTGCTAAAGTGAGTTCTGCTCGATGGGGTCAGTCCTGCATAGTGTGGTCACAGCTATTCCTTGCAGCTGATCAACCTGGGGGGTAAATCCCTTCCATTGACGTGCCAACCGCAATCAAGACTAAACTACAACAGAGGGGTGTACACAGACCACACAAGGATGGGGGAAGCACCTGGAGTGCCCAATTCCTGTGACCAAGGAGGCTGTGCCACTGGGCCCCTCAGGACACCTACTACATTAGGCCACGTTACCAAGTCTGGGAGATGTGGCAGCTCTACCTAATACGTAGAAACAAACAGGGAGGCAACCAAAATGAGGAGACAAAGAGATATGTCCCAAATGAAAGAACAGAGAAAAACTCCAGAAAAAAAACAAAATAAAATGGAGACAAGCAAGCTACCAGATGCAAAACACTGGTTATAAGGATGCTCAATGAAATTAGGGAAAGAGTAAATGAACTTAGTGAGAACTTCAACAAAGAGAAAGAAACCATAAAAATGGAGATGGAAAACATAAAAAAGATCCAGTCAGAAATGAAGAAATACAACAACTGAAATGAATAACACACTATAGGAAATCGACAGTGGAATAGATGAATCAGAGGATCAAATCAGCAGTTTGGAAGATAACAAAGCACAAAACACCCAATTAGAACACCAAAAAGAAAAAAGAAAAAAAAGTGAGACAAGTTTAAGAAGCCTCTGGGACAACTTCAAGAGTACCAACATTTGGCCCTGGCTGGTGTAGCTCAGTGGATTGAGTGCAGGCTGTGAACCAGAGGATCACCAGTTCGATTCCCAGTCAGGGCACATGCCTGGGTTGCAGGCCAGGTCCCTGGTATGGGGCATGTGAGAGGCAACCACACATTGATATTTCTCCCTCTCTCTCCTTCTCTTCTCCCCTCTCTAAAAATGAATAAATAAAATCTTAAAAAAAAAAGAGTACCAATATTTGTATCATGAAAGGAGAAGAAGAAAGAACAAGGAACTGAAACCTATTTGAAAAAATAATGATGGAAAACTTCCCTAACCTGGTGAAGGAAATAGACATACAAGTCTAGGGAACACAGAGAGTTCCAAACAAGATGAACCTGAAGAGACCCAAACCAAGACATATTGTAATTAAAATGCCAAAGGTTAAAGACAAAGTATCTTAAAAGCAACAAAAGAAAAGCAGTTAGTTACCTACAAAGGAGATCCTATAAGACTGTCAGCTGATTTCTCAACAGAAACTTTGCATGTCAGAAAGGACTGGCACAAAATATTCAAGAGACAAAAAGCAAGGACCTACACAAGATTACTCTACCCAGTTAGGCTATCATTTGAAATTGAAGGGCAAATTAAAGAGCTTCACAGACCAGAAAAAGCTAAAGGAGTTCACCACCAAACCAGTATTACAAGAAATGATAAAGGGTCTTTTTTAAGAAAAAAGAAAGATTAAAAATATGAATAATAAAATGGCAATAAATACGTATCTATCAACAATAACTTTACATGCAAATGGATTAAGTGCTGCAATCAAAAGACACAGGGTAGCTGAATGGATAAGACAACAAGACCCTTGCATATTCTGTCTACAAAAGACTTCAGGGGACCGACCACCTCCATACAGACCACCAGCGGTGTCACAGCAACCCGAATCCTTCCCCAAGAATATGAAAGTAAGGACTCCTACGAAATGCTGGATTAACTGAGTATGCAAGAAGACACTAGAGGCGGAATCATTTTTTGGCCACAGTTCTAGACCTACAGTAGAAAAATACTCAGCAGCCAACCAGATTGTAATGGGTGCAGTGACTGGCTGGCTGTAATGGGTGCAGTACAGGATTTTTGTTTCAGAAAGTTGGACAACTTGCAGCAACTGCAGTAGGTGGTGACGTTCTTCTCCTTCGGATTGCTAGTCACTGTGGCTATGCGCAGACTGACTGGCAGAAAGTTGAAAACGGTGTAAACAAAGCAAAAAGACCAATTAAGAAACCAGCAAATAAGACAGCATCTGAAATCAACACCATAATGGAGCAGGCAACAGAATCTGTCAAACAGAACAGTGTGACATCCAGAAGATTTGTGGGAGGCTTTCTGCTGGGCCTTGCATCTTAAGGATATGAGTGTTGTACCTCAGCAGGGTCACCTGAGAGAAAAAAGTGGTAGCGTCAAGTGGTCTCTCAACACTACACCAGACTCTTCAAGGTGACAAGAAAGAACTAACTGGACAATATCAAACTCACAACTTGCATGCCGCCATCTTAAGTTCGGCAAATTAGCATCTGCTGTAAAACAACCTATTTGACGTGTGTACAATAGTTCTCCTGTGCAAAACATGGCTTTCATGTATTTAAATGAGACGTTCTGCACTGCGCTTTATACTATAGTGCCAATAAATAAACATTTGTATTATAGCTGCAACATTAGGGCTGACTTTTTTTTAAAGATATGTTGGCAATAAGCTGGAGAAGTGCAATACACTTTTGTGGAAGGATTTAAAAATAGTAGAATTATTAAAGATATTAAACAGATTTAACACCAATTTTTAGGTTGTTTTTTCTTACAAGTCTTACTTTGTTTATATAATAACTGCAGTAAATAATTTCAAGGAAGGCCCTCCTAAGGAAATGTTACATGTTTAAAGCTTTTTTTCCCTTTCTTTGATGTCTGTACCTATAAAAATATATCTTCTTGCATATAAGTTTCTAATATTTTTATTAATTTATTTATCCTGGCAGCCTAAGCAGCACTAATTGTTTTGAGGGTACCTATACTTGGTTCACAAATTTATTTCATTAACTCTTAGTGAACCTCCATTCTCGGGTCTAAAAATCCTAATTATTATTTTGGCCTCTTCACAAAGTGGTAAAAATTACCTTAAAATATGTAGTGGTAGAGTATGAATTTACCACCTGAAGAACAACAATTTTCTCTATAATTATGAATGGCAGCTTAAAGAGAATTGTCTCCTTGATCTAGTCTGAAATATAAATGCTAAGGCTTTCAAACTTTGGCAGCATTATATCGGTTAAACATTAGGCCATTTGATTTGATTCTCAGGGCTGACATCACACTCATCCCAAGGCTCCTTTGCCCAGAAAAGCTTCCTGAATTTTTTGTTCTGTCCACAGAGTTCTAAATTGGAATTGGGAAAAACATCAGAAAACATGTGTTGGAGTCTTGAGATTGGAAGACTGCAGACATATAGACTAGCTTCTTTTAGCCAACAAGTCCCCATAGCATATTATGTGTATTGTAAAAATAAGGCATTTATACTTTCAAGATTGGGTATAACCTATGTGCTTTCATTATCACAAGACTCCTTAAAATTGAATGTGAAACTCTCAGTTAAGATGACAGCATAGGCAGACATGGCTCACCTCTTCACACAACCGTATCAAATCAAAACAACAACTAAAATCCAGAACAACCATCACTCAGAACCATCAGAAATCAAGTTGAATGGAAGTCTGACAACAACAGAATGAAAGAAACCACATCCATCCAGACTGGTAGGAGGGGAGCAGACATGGAATGGGTCAGTTCCTCACCCACTTGTGGTAGATAAAAATTCAGCAGGGATATCTCAGGAGCAAGAAGTCCAAGCCTCATACCAGCCCCACCAGGCCAGGGTTCCAGCGGCAGGAAGGTAAGTCCCCACAATTTACGGTTACAAAAACCAGTGGGGATTGAATCGGTGGAAGAAACTTTTGGAGCCCTGGGCAGTTCCTCTCAAAGAAACTACACAGACTCACCTATACAGTCTCTCTCCCTCTGAGCTCCAGCTCTAGGGTAGCAGCTTGAAAGGCACCACCAGTGGTACACAGGGAGAACTGAAGTGTTTGGCAACAAGATGAGCAGAGGCCATTGTCCCTTTTCTGAACACTCCCCCCACAGAATCGGCAAATTGGTGCCATATCTGAGACTCCATCAACCTGGCTGACACTGTTTGACCCACCTTGGAGATTCCCAGAGATTCCACCACACCCAACTTACAAGCCCACCCAAACTGCGTTCCATATGAATGGCTCATCCTGGCTCATGCTTCACAACTTCCTAACTCTTATTAAACAAGCAACATCTGGCCTCAGTGAGCCCTAGGCCCAGCACTAGCAGCAGTCAGCCTAGATTCACAGCTTGGCTTTGCCTGGGAATCGCCAAGCCCAGCACAAGTAGCAGCCATCTCAGATTGCTTTATAGCTCAGGTAGGGTGGCCCTGGGCAAAACACAGGTGGGTGCTGACCTTGGTCTGCACCACCCAGGAAACCACAGGAACAGCGCACCCAGTGGACAGCTATAGACCATGTCACAGCACCACCACCCTGCCCCTGCACAGCTGATCCTCCACGGAGGGCAGAGGTTGGTGATCAGTGGTTACAGCCAGTCCTTACAGGTAACTTGCCTGCGTAAATCCCGCCTATTGATCTGCCAACAGCAACTGAGTCTCAACTACAAGACACAGATGTGCTCAGCCCACAAGAAGGGCTCACCTTGAGTACCCAGCTTGGGTGATAGGGGAGGCTGTACCACTGGACCCTACAGGACACCTACTACATTAGGCCATGCTACCAAGACACAGAGTCAAAACAGCTCTATTCAATGCATAAAAACAAACACAGGGAGGCTGCCAAAATGAGCAGACAAAGAAACATGGCCCAAATGAAAGAACAGATCAAAACTCCAGAAAAAGAGCTAAACAAAATGGAGATAAGCATTCTATCAGATGCAGAGTCCAAAACACTGGTTATAAAGATGCTCAAGGAACTTAGTGAGGACCTCAGCAGCATAAAAAAGATCCAGTCAGAAACGAAGGATACACTAATTGACATAAAAAACAATTTACAGGGAAACAACAGTAGAGTGGATGAAGCCAAGAATGAAACCAATAACATGGAGCGTAAGGAAGCAAAAAACAAGTAATCAGAAAAACAAGAAGAAAAAAAGAATCCAAAAAAAATGAGGATAATGTAAGCAGCCTCTGGGACAACTTCAAGTGTCCCAACATTCACATCATAAAGTTACCAAAAGGAGAAGAGAAAGAGCAAGAAATTGGAAATCTATTTCAAAAAAATAATGAAAGAAAACTTCCCTAATTTGGTGAAGGAAATAAACTTGCAAGTCCAGGAATCAGAGTCCCAGACCAGATGAATGGAAAGAGGCCCATTCCAAGACACATCACAATTAAAATGCCAAAAGTTAAAGATAAAGAGAGAATCTTAAAAGCAGCAAGAATAAAACTGTTAGTTACCTACAGGATAGTTCCCATAAGACTGTCAGCTGATTTCTCAAAAGACACTTTGCAGGCTAGAAGGGATTGGCAAGAAATATTCAAAGTCATGAAAAGCAGGGACCTACAGCCAAGATTGCTCTACCCAGCAAAGCTATCATTTAGAATCAAAGGGCAGATAAAGAGTTTCTCAGACAAGAAAAAACTAAAGGAGTTCATCATCACCCAACCATTATTATATGAAATGTTAAAGGGACTTACTTAAGAAGATCAAAACTATGAACAATAAAATGGCAAAACATACAAATCTATCAACAATTGAATATAAAAACCAAAATGAGCAAAAAAGAACAGAGACAGAATCATGGATACAGAGAACGTTTTGATGGCTGCCAGATGGGAGGGCGATGTAGGGGAATGCGTGAAGAGGTGAGGGGATTAAGAAGTGCAAATAGGTAGTTACAGAATAGCTGTGAGGATGTAAAGTACAGTGTAGGAAATGGAGTAGCCAAAGAACTTATATGCATGACCCATGGACATGAACAATGGTGTGGGGATTGCCTGAGGGAGTGGGGGTGCTGGGCAGTGGGGGTGCAAATGGGAAAAAATCAGGACAACTGTAATAGCATAGTCAGTAAAAGATCATTTTAAAAAATAAAAAATAATAAATTGAATGTAAGATTGTCATGTTCTTTCTTTACTCTCATTAGTGCCTTAGACAAAATGCTAAATAAAACTCAGACTTCCTTAATAAAAAGAGAGAAAGACTCCCTTCAGATCTAAAGACACATGCAGACTGAAAGTAAAGGGAAAGAAAAGATATTTCATGAAAAAAACAAAATTTTTAAAAGCTGGTTTAACAATATTTATACCAGATAAAATAGACTTTAAAAGGCTATAACAAGAGACAATGAAGGACCCAGCAATTCCACTTCTTGATATTTATCTGAAAAAAAAAACCCAAAACACTAAATCACAAAGACCTGTGCATCAATATGTTCCCTGCAACATTACTTACAATAGCTGAGATATGGAAGCAACCTGAGCGTCCATCAATAGACAAATGGATAAAGAAGAAGTGGTGCAATTCCTTTATAATCCACTATCTACTCAACAGCCACAGTGCTCTTGTAGTGTCAGGTCAGATTCTATTACTCTTCTGCTTTAAAAGCTTTAATGGACTTGTGGCCAAGATGGATGTGTAGGTAGATACACTTTGCCTCCTTGTACAACCAAAAGAAGGACAACAACAAGTTTAAAAACAAAAAACAACCAGAACTGCCACAAAATTGAACTGTAAGGAGGTCTGACAACCAAGGAGTTAAAGAAGAAACATTCACCCAGGCAAATAGGAAAGGCGGAGATGGGCAGCCAGGGCAGAGAACATGCCACAAGGCAGCGGCTGGAGGACTGGGATGGGTGAGGCCACAGCTGGCAGAGGGGGCAGTCTCACATTTGCATGCAGATAAACCGGGAGGAACAACTGAGGAAGAGACAGACCACCCAACCCAGGGTTCTAGCACGGGGAAATAAAGCCTCAAAGTCTCTGACTGAAAAAACTTGTGGGAACTGAGATGGCAGGAGAAACTCCCAGCCTCACAGGACAGTTCACTGGAGAGACCCACAGGGTCCTAGAATGTACATAAGCCCACCCACCCGGGAATCAGCACCAGATGGGCCCAATTTGCTTGTGGGTAGTGGGAGAAGTGACTGAAAGCTGGCAGAGAGCTGAACAAGCAGCATTCTTCCCTCTTAGACCCCTCCCCCACAGACAGCACCACAATGCAGTGACGTGGTTGCCCCACCCCGGCAAATACCTAAGGCTCTGCCCCTTACTATGTAACAGGTGTGCCAAGACAAAAAAAAAAAAAAAATGGTCCAAATGAAAGAACAGATCTAAGCTCCAAAAACAGAACTAAGAGATTAAGCGATAGCCAACCTACCAGATGTAGAGTTCAAAACACTGGTAATCAGGATGCTCACAGAATTGGTTGAGTGTGGTTGCAAAATAGAGGAAAAAGTGAAGGTTATGAAAAGTGAAATAAAGGAAAATGTGCAGGGAGCCAACAGTGGCATGAAGGAAACTGGGACTCAAATCAACAGTTTGGACCAGAAGGAAGAAATAAACATTCAACCAGAACAGAATGAAGAAACAAAAATTCAAAAAAAATTAGAAGAGTCATGGGAACCTCCTGGACAACCTTAAATGTTCCAACATCCGAATCATAGGGGTGCCAGAAGGACAAGAGGAAGAAATTGAAAACTTATTTGAAAAAATAATGGAGAACTTATCCAATCTGGCAGAGGAAATAGACTTCCAGAAAGTCCAGGAAACTCAGAGTCCCAAAGAAACTGGACCCAAGGAAGTACACACTAAGGCACATCATAATTATATTACCTAAGATGAAAGATAAGGAGAGAACCTTAAAAGCAGCGAGAGAAAAGGAGAGAGTTACCTACCAAGGAGTGCCCATAAGACTATCAGCTGATTTCTCAAAAGAAAGCTTACAGGCAAGAAGGGGCTGGAAAGAAGTATTCCAAGTCATGAAAGGCAAGGACCTACATCCAAGAGTACTCTATCCAGCAAAGCTATCATTTAGAATGGAAGGGCAAATAAAGTGCTTCCCAGATAAGGTCAAGTTAAAGGAGTTCATCATCACCAAGCCCTTATTATATGAAATGTTAAAGGGACTTAACTAAGAAAAAGAAAATCAAAACTATGAACAGTAAAATGACAACAAACTCACAACTATCAACAACTGAACCTAAAAAACAAAAATGAAAACAAACTAAGCAAACAACTAAACAGGAACAGAATCACAGAAATGGAGATCACATGGAGGGTTATCAGCAGGGAAAAGGAGGGGAGATGCGGGAAAAGGTACAGGGAATAAGCATAAATGGTAGGTATAAAATAGAAAGGGAGAGGTTAAAAATACTATGGGAAATGGAGAAGCCAAAGAACTTATCTACACGACCCACAGACATGAACTAAGGTGGGGGAATACAGGTGGGAGGGGCAGAGGGGGATAAAGGGGCAAAAATGGGACAAATGTAATAGCATAATCAGTAAAATATATTAATAAAAAAGGAAGTAGTGCATGTATGCAATGGAATATGACTTAGCCATAAAAAAAATGAATGGAATCTTGCCATTTGTGACAACATGGATGGACCTAGAGGGTACTGTGCTAAATAAAATGTTAACAAAGAAAGACAAACACTATATAGTTTCACTTATACGTGGAATCTGAAAAACCAAATAAAGAACAAGCAGACCAGAAACAGACTCACAGACACAGACAATATTTTGATGACTGTCAGAGGGGGTAGGGTGGTTGGGGGGCTGGGTGAGAAGAGGGAAGGGACTAAGCAGAACAAATTGGTTGTTATAGAATAGTCACAGGGATGTAATGTACAGCACAGGGCGTATACTCAATAATATTGCAGTACCTATTTGTGGTATCAGAGGGGCACTAGATTTATCAGGGTGATCACTTTGTAAGTTACACAAATGTCTAATCACTGGGTTGTACACCAATAGTATAATATTGTACATCAACTGCAGCTGAAAGATAAAAAATTATCTGAAACAACAACAGACGAGAGCCTGCCTTCAGGGAACTCATTTTCAATTCATTCCTACAGAATGCTTTTTAAATTTTTCACACTTGCTGGAACCAGAATAAACATTAGTTCACTCATGCATTCCTTCATTCCTTTAATTAATGTTTTCTGAGCAACAAATCCATGTCAGACCGGATTTTTCAGCACCGGGGACATAGCAGTGAACAGCAGGCAAAGTGCCTGTCCTCAAGGAGCTTACATTCCAGGAGGAGACACAGAAAATAAGAGTCTATTCAGTCATAAGGGCTTCAGAGGCCTGAAGTCAGCAGACATGAAAAACTGAGTGGGCCATTCAAGGGTGTGGGAGGCAAGCCCTTTCAGACAGGTACTCAGAAAAGAAAAACCTCTTTGAAGAGGGACAATTCTATCAGACTGAAATACTTTCCTTTGAGGGCAGAGCATTCCAAAAGCTGTGGGTTTCCAGGAACAGCAAGGAGAGAGGGAGGGATGTGGATGCAGCTCCCCCACATCCTAGCAGTGGGGCCTCCACCATAGCCTCTCTCAGCCTCTGTTTCCCCAACTATAAAACAAGGCCAACATTCCCACTGTGCAGAGATGCTGTGAACATTATCTATCAATCAATTAGACAGTCAATCAATAGGGTGGGATAACACCTTTGGAGGTGAGAGATATGTTTATGGCATAGATTGTGGAGATGCTTTCACAGGTGTATGCTAACCTCCAAACCATCAGGTTATATATATTAAATATGTGCAGCTCCTTGTATGTAAATCATACCTCAATCAAGTTTTTGTTTAAAGAAAAAAGAACAGAAGAGCACTACCCTGAGAATTCCAAATGTCATTTCTCTCTCTGCCGCTTACACCATGTGAGCATGGGCAATCCCCTAGAGCTCGGAGACGAGCCTTGGCATACAAATCAGGGCTACAGAGAGTGAAGGCTGATGTCCATTCTAAGTCTCAGGACGAGGAGGACATGTCTATGGCTGTCAAAGAGCACAAGGCAACACCCACACCCTCAAAGCACCCTTCGGACCTCGGAGGGGACACTGCACAATGTGGCACCCCCCTCGGTGATGTGTAAACAGTCACCAAACACCCTCCGTGCTTGCAGCTCACCAGCCCCGCTTGCTGCAGCCCTTCTGCAGGTGCTTTCTTGGCCTACAAGACTTTCTGGCTAGACGGACAGTGACACTGTTCATCGGCTACAGAGACCAAGCTGACGGCATGCAGCCTGGGATGTCCACTTCACAGCCTGTGTAGGTGGAGCCCACCCTTCCCAGGCACAAGGCCTCAGGAGACAAACACAGTCAGAACAGGACGGGCAATGTTCACAGCTCCAAAAAGGACCGTGGCCCCTGCGGCACTGGTACTGGGAATTGGAGCCCCGCTGCCTGCCAGCTCCTCCTGCACAACCACATTTCGAAGGCAGCAGCGCAGCTGCTAGCAGTAGTCAGGCTACCAGGTTAGCCCACATAAGGCAGAAGCCACCACTCCCCAACCGCATCGACACCAGGAAGAAGGGAGACAGGGGACAGCTGGATGGGGAGCACAGCCACAGAAGTTTGGCTGGACAACCTCAAACACTGCATTCAGCTGCTGCCTCGGGGGCTTTCCCCGGTGTACAAGGGGCCAGTGATGCCTGCACCTTCTCTGAACTGCAGGATGAGTTCAGAGAGGCATCTGGCAAATGCCCGTTGCCTTACCATTTGATAAGCACTAATCACAATTATCACTGGCCATCAAGAGTGTCTTACACCATCCCCATGAACCACGTTTGTCTGTCAGCCTTCAGTATCACCTACCCTGGCTCACCACAGCCTGCAGATCACACAGACAAATGTACTCCGGCCAAAAGCTGAGACATTTGGTACTCCAAAAAGACTCCCTGCTTCAGGCCAGAGTCAGCTTCCGTCACAAGATTTCACATCGCTTCTCTCTTGCTCCTAACCCCCGTTGGCACCCTTTGGGACCCCAGATTGCAGCCCACAGAACTATTTAATCCAAAACTCTGTTAAAACATTGTTGCCACAGATTAAGTTTAAAAGAATGCTAATAACTGAACAGAACTGGAAAATAGAAAATTAAATTTTATCCATCATAAAATTTGGTATTTGGTGTAAGTCAGTACAATAGCAAGTGATGACAAGAGGAAGAGCTATTATTCCAAGATGGTGTCTGAAGGGTAAGTGGAGGTAGCCTGGCCTCCTCATCCAGGTGTCCGGGTAACCGAGGGAAGCAGTGTTCCCATAGCCTTGGAGGGCCTGATAAGTAGTGTTCTCACAGCCTTGAGACGGGGTCCGATAAATGTCCCCGTAACATGAAGAGCGCTCGCATGCGCAGAGTTACGCTCTGTTATAAAATGCTCTGGCTTGAAGCCGGCTTTGTTTGCCTCTAGTGCTTCAGGCCACAGGGGCTCCCTACTGGGGGCCACGCTGGGAAGCAAGGGCTACAATGTGTGCCACGCAGAGACTTGCAGAGAGACATGCGGTTTGCAGCGTGTGTGGCTCACCCACCCATGAATACAGGCATGTCAAGCACCCCCACGGCTCTGCGCATCTTCTCCCATCTCCCCGAAGCCAGAGTGGGCCTGCCAGGCCTTGACAGGCCGCAGCACAGTTTCAGAAGGATTGCAACATATTGTTAAAGCCACTTAGAGGTTAACAAAATGGGTTTCTTATATCTAATTCCACCTCAAAAGTATACGACCTTCTTTGGTTTCGATATTAGGTAAACTTCTCTTCTATTTACCCATTAAAATTCAGATATTTTGGTCTCATAAAAAAGAGACAAAGATTTTTGAGAGAAAACAGAAAAAAAGAAAAAGAAAGTTAAAAGGATTTGAATAATTTTAATCGCTGTTTACCATTTTATGTAGGTAAAACTCCCCAAGCCATCTACAATGAAGAGCACACCAAGAGCTGCAAACATTATGCATTCTAAGGAGGGGAAAGGCAGTAATTGGGGAAAAGAAAATGCCAAGGTTAGTTCCTGGACCATTACCAGGTGGCACAGTAATCTGGGACAGCTTGGTTGTCGCCTGGGGCATTCCTGGGGTTAGCGGAAGGGCGTGAACTGGAAGGTCAGAAGCGGCCACCTGCAAAGGGCGGCAGGCAGGGATGAGACGTCCAGCTGCAGCGCTCACTGCCTCGCTCACCCTCGGCGCGTCCAGGCTGCTCCAACAAAACGCCACGGCCTGGGCGGCTTATGAAGGGTAGAAACGCACTGCTCACAGTCCTGGAGACTGGAAGTCCAAGATCAGGGTGCCAGCGTGGTCAGGTGAGGGATCTCCTCTGGGTCACAGACTTCTCACTGTGTCTTCACATGGTGAAAAGGGCAACGGAGATCTCTGGGGCCATTTCTACAGGGGCACTAATCTTATTCATGAGTGCTCCACCCTCGTGACCTAGTCACAACTCAAAGACCCCACCTCCTAACTCTATTTCATTGGGCATTTCAAGATATGAATTTGGGGAAGGGACATAAACATTCAGTCTATAGCACTCTAAGCAAAAATTACCCTTGAAAGTGAGCAAGTTTGGCATGGCCATCCTAAAAACCTAGCATCTTCTCCCAGGCAACTTCCTTCACTTAAAGAAAAACAAAACAGTAATAGGAAGTGCAGACCTCTCAGACCGGATGCCCACCTACCATTGGTGCACAGCTGCACACCCCAGCTGGGTGACTGACGGTGGAGCATGTCCCCCTGGACAATCTAGAAGTAGGAAGAACTGTGAAGGCTTTGGAGTCAGAAAACCTGGGTTCCTCACACACCTCACCACTTAATCTACCTAGGGAACACAGCTGGCACACAGTAGGTGCTCCGTAACTATTTGCTGAATGATAATATCCTAGCTGCGAGGTCTTGGATAAGTTACTTAACCTCACTAAGCCTCTGTTTTCTTCTACAAAAAGAATAATGTTATCTGTACCTCAAAGGTTGCTGGGGGTTAAATGAGAAAATGTACATTTAAACACTTCGGCACAATCTTCGGCACAAACAAACTCTGCCAAAACATATCGTCACTGTGCTAGGTTTTTGCGCCATGTTACTGTTAGTTAGCCCATCCTTCCAGCCTCCCCCCAGCCACCCAGCTCCACGAGCAGCAAAGAGCGCCTGCCTTAGTCCCTCCCACCTATCCTCACGTTCTCTCCCAATCAGGCACTCCCAGGGGAGAACAAAGGCCCCAACACTGAAGGACACAAACCAACAATCCACACCAGGGAAACCAGTGTTCGACAAGAGCACAGACAGAAGCTGTCCCTGAAGCAATGCAGTCACACAGCCACAAAGTGCCATTTTCCAGTTTTCAAAGTGGCAAAATGCATTGCAGTGCGAGCACCTAACACTGGGGAAGTGTGAAGAAACCAGCGGCTGCCACACTGCTGGCCACACGCTAACGCAGAACACGAAACGGCTGCTCACAGAAAGCCCAGAAAGGCAGGCCTACCTACCCTTTGGTCCACTGGCCCCAAAACCAGGAATTTACCCCAAAGAAACAAGCAAGCAGAAAACAATAATGGGCAATATTCTTAAAATGCACTTCCTAGAAGCCCAGAGCTTCTTGTTTTTCTTTACAATGAATAAAGAAACTCACTGCAAAAAATTAAAAAAACCTGGTGACCCCCCCCAAAAAAACATAATCTAGTAAATTGTAATAAATGAGGTGGTAGAATATCACGCAGTCATTCACCAGCATGGCTGGGAGATGAAGAAGGAGAGGATGACTAGGAAATAATGTTAAGAAAGCAGAATACAAATAAGCGCACTGAAAACAGCTAATATGTACTGATGCTTGGCTCTGATCCAAGTACTCTTCGAAGAACATCAGTTAATCTTACAATGACCACCCGAGATGGGTATTCATCCCAGCTTCTGTTTAGACAAGGAAACCAGGCACTGAGAGGTTTAAGACCACGCAGCTGGAACACGAGCCCAGCCAGGCAGCCTGGTTCCAGCGTGTGCCCTCCTGGCTCTGAGAGAGCACAGTGCCCCTCAAGCACCAGGCACGCTGTAGTCCAACCAGGTGCAGCTCTGCCTCCCACAAACCAGGACTGCAGAAGCGGAAAGTACCTCTGAGGCAAAAGTACGGGTATTTTGGTGTGCTCGAACTGTCTTTACTACTGCACTAGATAATTAAATTTTCATAGTGGGCTTCCATGCTTTCTGAAGTACCAAAGGGCCTTGTAGGAAGAGACAGCATTCCTGTGGGTCTGGTCACACTATCTTCTCTTGGGTGCTAAACAATGATGAGGACATATGTCCTGAAAGCCCAGGACAAAACCCTTTGCCATTTCCAAGACGCCCCAGGGTAAGGCTGCTTGGCGGAGGACTTGTCAGCTACCCCGAGCACCAAGGACTGAACGCACCAGCTCCAGCTGGAGGGCAGTGCCCCGGCAGCCACCTGCACAGATCATTAAATGAGGCAGAGAAGCCACATGGCAGGACGTAAGGGAAATGTTTGCTGCTTCAGGTAGCACAGAGTTGGGGTTCCCTTGCCAGGCTCTTCGGGGTCTGTGCGAGTGGAGCATCTCTGGAGTGGAGCCCTGTGCATCACATGCTGGGACGTAATTCTCCATCCGTATTTGGGTCACTCTTGGACCTCGCTCCTGGGACTCCCTGTTATGGGCTGAATCAGACCCCTCCAAAATGCATATGTTGAAGTCCTAACCCCCAATGTGACTGTATTTGGAGGTAGGGCTTTAGAGGCCATTAAGGTTAAATGAGGTCACAGGGTAGGGCCCTAATCCACAGAATTTAGAAGAGGAAGAGACACCAGGGATGCATGTACTCAGAGAAAAGGCCAAGAAGAGAGCTCTCACCAGAAACCAGCCCTGTCGGCACCTTGATCTTGGACTTCCAGTCCCCAGAACTATGGGAAATAAATGTCTGTTGTTTAAGCCTCCTCATCTGTAGTATTTATTATGGAAGCCCGAGCAAACTAACACACCCTACTTAGCCAGAGACACAGGAAGTGGGGAAAGGAAGGGAACATGCATGTCAAAATGCCCCTCTACTCCAAGTTTCTAAGAATCCTGATTTCTCATCCAGAACACACACAGGATGGACAACAGTGCTATCCCAGTTTGGCTCCCTGAAATTTACAGCCACCTCAGAAAACAAAGCCCCCCTCATACACAAAATCATCCCCACAAACCACATTATACAAAATACCGAGTGTCAAAAAATGGACGTAGTGACACATGTCCTCAGAGATTCAACTGTAATCCCTAGGTCCGTCTTCTTGCCAGAGATAAGAAAGAAAACAGGCTTTACATTTTTAGAAAACTGTATGAGTAAAAATAAGAAAAACAGTTTATATCCCTGCCATCAGCATGACTCAAGTATGTTCAGAGCAGCCTCCTTAACGAAAATACACAAGCAGGGCCAGCCACTTCTTCAAAGACAGAAAATGGCAGAGGATGACCCACAGGCCGTGATCTCTGTAAACCCGAGAGCAGCTGACCAAGCAAACCGCTCACCTGAGCAGGTGGGACCTCAGCCCAGGGAGCAAGAAACCTACTGGGCAGCATAACACTGGGTACCCACTGGGGTGCATGAAGATGCCTGGACCCTACAAATGTGCCCAGAAAGAGATGCCCACAAAACCTGGTATTCAAATCCCCAGTCTCAGGGTCACTGTTCTTTTCAACACAAATGGAAATAAGGCAAAAACCAGTGTTCTTCGGAGTGGATGTACCTAGGGGCAAAGTCAAGTCTCACCCCTCCACATCGAGGTGCACCCACATAAAGAGAGGGTGCCCTGGGCGCTGGAGACAAGACACTAAATGACAGTGGTGAGGGAAGGTGGGTTCCCTTTCCCCTCTCTGACCCTTCTCATTACTTCAGGAAAGCTACCTGGGGTAGCACGAGGCCAGCCCCTCACCTCTCTAACGCTTCCCGCTCGCTGGCCTCTCCTCTTAACCACGGTCTCACAGACAACCAAGGACAGGCAACAGCATCCGGGCCACTTTGCCCCACTGAGTCCTTTCCACCGTCTTTACTTTTACAGTCACCTACTATTTAAGTCAGCTCGCTGTGGCTCTCCGTCACAGCAATCACACAAACTTTCCTTTTTAAATGAAGACTTTCAAGGTTTTTAAGCGGGTGTTTAAAAAAATTACAGGGTAAGTTAAATAGTCCCATGGATTTAAAAAAAAAGTCACTGAAATCTGAAGACCAGCAACCTCAGTGTTCTCCTAGACGGGGTGCCCCACCCTGGGCGACCTGCAAGCAGCTGCCGGGCTGACTCCCCACTGAGGAGCGCCCTGGAAAGCTGCACACTTAACTGTGCACAGCGAGGCAGGCCCTTCCCACCACACCAACCGACAGTACCCACGCATCCCCTCCTCTCCCTTCAGTCCAAGAACACGGGTTTTCTCCCAAACACCACTCTTCCTTCCTTAGCGTTGGAAACCCCAATTTGGAGGTGGGGGGCACACTGCCTCCTAGGCCATGGGACAGATGTGTGTTGGCCATCCAGCTGGGGATGCAGCGCGCACCTTCCCAGAAGGGTCCTGAAAGCTGGGAGGGAGGGTGTCGCCTTTTTTGTAGCATGGACCCACGCTGCAGTCTGCTGAAAAGGGCCTCAACTCAGAAAATACGTTTCAAATGATAATACACAAAATAAGACACAAGATTACAAAGCAAACTGATTATTTTGAAATGGGAATTATCAAAATGTAAAAAAAACAAAACTGGCATAGTAATACGTAGGACTCTTTATTATCACATTTAAAAACTACCATATTTTCCAGCAGAAATGACATTCTGAGATTTTTTTCACGTCACAGTAGTTGCAGGTGCCTGTGACTTCTTTCAGGGGCAGTCACCCATTTTCTAACCATTTGCTATGGTTTGCTGCTACTTTCACATTAAGAAAAGGCTAAATTTCAATAGAGGCTACAACTTGTTTTCGCTGTGTCAGTTCAGACCTCAAACCCTGTCTGGGAAACAGGGGATGCTCTCCCTTGCCCCACTCCCTCCCAGCTACCTGGGTGGGGGCAGGATGGCTGGAGCTGCAACGGCCATTCGGGCCCTAACACGGAACAGGACCCTGCGCCCTGAGGACCACGAGCCACACGCCAGCCCAGCCTGCCCCCTGCTGGACAGACAGGTCTATCTTGTTAAGACATGGCTGGCTCATTCTTCATTATGGAAAGCCACTCAAACCTAATCTTCATTGCTTTATCTCTGATACTTTTTCTGGGTGGTGAGGTTAGAAACAGTTTAAACCTGATAACTAGCAACTTTCATTCATCTTTGAGAGGAACGCACATATAAAAATGACTTTCCTCCAGGGCCACAAAGGAAACCCAACTGACACGGTTCCTCTGTGGCGGATAGCCTTTCAAGAGGCAAACCCCGAAACCTGGGACAATACAAGCTTCCCCCCAACTCAGTGCTGCTCGACTCCGGAAGCATGTCCTTGACAGCGTGCACAAGCCCAAGTATCATGTGTAAATCACGGCTCACACTTCAAGTCCATGACCAGCGATACACACCTTTTGCAAAGTCCAGTCAGGTGGGAGCAAGCGCAAAGGTGCTGCCATGACGTGCAACCCAGAAGTCATCCTTGTATTGTTGGAGACAATAAGCACTCAGAAGGCACTTACTGAGAAAGAAGAGCAAAGCAGGAAGGATCACAATACCTGATATCAAACTGTATTACAAGGCCACTGTAATCAAAACAGTCTGGGACTGGCATAAGAACAGACACATGGACCAATGGAACAGAATAGAGAGCCCAGAAATAAACCCAAGTCTCTACGGTCAATTAATATTCAACAAAAGGGGCAGTAGCATAAAATGGAGTAAAAACAGCCTCTTCAACAAATGGTGTCAGGGGAGCAGGACAGCTACATGCAAAAAAATGAAACTTGATCACCAACTTACACCATACACAAAAATAAATTCAAGGTGGACAAATATAAGTCATGACACCATTAAAGTCCTTGAGGAGAACACAGGCAGGAAAATCTCAGATATTCCATGCAGCAATATTTTTACCGATATGTCCCCTAGAGCAAGGAATATAAAGGAAAGAATAAACAAATGGGATCTCATTAAAATAAAAAGCTTCTGCACAGCTAAAGAAAACATCAGCAAAATGAAAAGAGAACCAACCGTATGGGAAAACATATTTGCCAATGATACCTCGGACAAGGGTTTGATCTCCAAAATATAAAAGAACTCACACAACTCCACTCTAAGAAGACAAGCAACTCAATTAAAAAATGGGCAGAGGACTTGAACAGACACTTCTCCAAGGAGGAGAGAGGGCCCAGAGACATAAGAGAAGATGCTCAGTATCGCTAGCTATCAGAGAGATGCAAATTAAAACCACAATGAGATACCATTTCACACCAGTGAGAATGGCCATCATAAGCAAAGCAACAAACAACAAATGTTGGAGAGTCCTAGTGCACTGTTGGTGGGAATGCAGACTGGTGCAGACACTGTGGAAAACAATATGGAATTTCCTCAGAAAACTAAAAACGGAACTGCCTTTTGACCCAGCAATTCCACTGCTGGGATTATACCCTAAGAGCCCTGAAACACCAGTCCAAAAGAACCTATGCACCCCAATGTTCATAGCAGCACAATTTACAATAGCCAAGTGCTGGAAGCATCCTAAGTGCCCATCAGTAAATGAGTGGATCACAAAACTGTGGTACATTTACACAATGGAACTCTATGCAGCAGAGAGAAAGGAGCTCCTACCCTTTGCAACAGCATGGATGGAACTGGAGAGCATTATGCTAAGTGAAATAAGCCAGGCGGTGAAAGACAAATACCATATGATCTCACCTTTAACTGGAACTTAATCAACAAAACAAACAAGCAAGCCAAGTATAGCCAAAGACATTGAAACTGAGAACAGGCTGACAGTGACCAAAGGGGACAGGGGAGGGGATAATGGGGGAAAAGGGTGAAGGGTTTACAGGAACAATTATAAAGGACACATGGACAATAACAAGGTGGGGTGGAAATGATGGAGAAGGCTGGGGTAGTAGGGAGGAGTGGGGGGAAAAGACAGAAAACTGTACTTGAACAACAATAAAAATAAATTAATTGACTAATTAATTAAATGGGATAATAAAAAAGAAAAAGAAAAAAAGAAAGCACTTACTAATCGTCATCGACTCTGGCACCGAGGCAGAAGGCAACAGGCTGCTCAGAGGACTTCCTTGGCCTGGAGAACTGGCTTCCACGCTGGGAAAAGACAGGCAGAAGTTACACTCAGCCACTTAAAATGCACAACCCACCATTCACAAAACTAACTGGTGCTAAGGTATGTCTAGTAGAAGGCACAGAAGGCAGCCCTTTGAAGTCCTCATTATTTGCAATACCTTACTGACAAATTTACCCGCTCACTAAAATTTACTTGTAACCCCCAAATTAATATTCCCAGTGCTTTCACGCTCACCCTGCACAGGTACAGTCCCCAGATGTGCATGCTCCCGCGTGACAACAACAAGGTGAGCTCTGCCTTCTTTAGCTGTCACCCTGCAAATGTGTCCCTTTGATGGGTTATTCAGTGTCACATTTTTCACATTTCTTGGTGATTTTGCTACTTAAAATGGCCCCAAGCCTGGTGCTGGAGTGCTGTCTCGTGCTCCCAAGCACAAAAAGGCTGTGATATCCACTGTGGGGAAAATACATGTTAGGTAAACTTTTGTTTAAGCATGAGTTACACTGCTGTTGGTCGTGAGTTCAATGCCAATCAACCAACAACGTCTGTTAAATGAGGCGTCACACACGAAGCTACGTACTGACTGGCTGACAGAAATTGCGACCAGAGGTTCGCAGGAGCCCAGCCCTGCACCCCCGGGAGCCGTGGCTCACTCTCACAGTGTGTGTGGGACACGGCGATCACAAACAGTGAGAGCTGACTGTGTGTGTACAAAGGAGTCTGCGACATGGAAAAGCGACACGTCGTCCATGAAAACAGCAGGGTCGGAGCATGGTTAAAGCACATGTGCGTGCACACACATACACACACGTGTACATACACCCACCACCAGGCAAAAAGGAGCCAAAATATCAGCCATGAAACAGAGTTGGGAGTTACAAGTGATTTTTCTCATGTAATACTGCATTTTTCATTTTTTCTAAGATAAATAGCAAAAAGGACTCAGAGTCCTGGAAGGGTCCGGGGGCACCGATCCTTCCTGACACATACTAATTGGTACAAGCCCCCAGCCAACAGCATCATTTTCAGAGAGTGGAGCCCCTCCACAGGGGTGAGGCCGCAGCACCAAGCATGGCGTGGGGCAACAGCGACTCCCAGCCTGGGGCTCAGGGTGCAAGTGCAGACACGCCATCTCTCTGAAACACCAGAGCAAATCATAAAGGGAGAGGAGAAAACACAGCAACAGCAACAAGGATCACACGGAAGAGAGACTTCGCACTGCCACCGAACCACCCATGACTTTGGGCCACTCAACTATCTTTGAGATACCTCAGTTTGAAAAAAGAAACCTGGCATGGTGCTCACTACCATATGCCCGACTGAGCACTTCATAAGTATAGGATTTTTATGCAGCTTAGATACTATATAATATTAATTATTCAATATTATCCTCAAATGTTAAAATGGGTGAACAGTGACAGAGGAGGCACCCATATATGTCCCCAAAAGTGTACAAAGCAAAGGTAGTATGCAAATGAAGTTTAACAAATCCTGTTTCTTATAGCCTCTCATGCTCTTTAACCCTTGACAACTTCACACTGTGTGAGGTCAAGACTGAACCTGGGCACAAATGAGGCCCTGCCCTTCAATCCTAGCAGGTGCCCTCCTACCTTTAAAAAATAATAAAATGCTGAATAAAGCTCAATCCCAAAGGCAACCTGGTTTCT
Organism: Macrotus californicus; assembly: GCA_007922815.1. NCBI lineage: Eukaryota > Metazoa > Chordata > Mammalia > Chiroptera > Phyllostomidae > Macrotus > Macrotus californicus. The sequence goes on along the minus strand of VMDR010007369.1, from coordinate 8,010 downwards.
GAATTCTGACCTGTACCGAGGTCCAGGGTCTGGGAGCACGTGGTCCTCGGGGCCTGTCCCGTTCTCCAGGCTTCCGAGGGGGGCATCTGTGAACAGAGAGAAAGTCAGGTTTCTGCTTTCATTTCAGTTTCTCCACCAGACCAGGATACAGTGCAGACTGGCTCATCTGCAAACCGGTTGACTTAGAAATTTTTTCTTCAACGGTATGCTGGATTTTCATCTGCTACCGGTTTCATTGTTTTGGCCATAATCTCAGGTTTTGCATCAGCCAGTGACAAAAGGTCCTAACCCTTTTTCCTTAGCCACCTGGAATTACCCAAGAAGTCCACGATCAGAGCCAACCTCAGAGTCTGGGAAAAACAAACCAGCTGTTAGACGAAACGGCTCCTGCCTGCAGTGGCTTAAGACGGACAGGAGATGGCAGCACAGTCTAATCGCTGACAGTGTCTGCTCTGGTCAAAACAAAGTGCGGATTTCTAAAGAGCCACTTGCCTGCATTCAGTGCCATGTGGGAAAGGCATCTGGACGAAGTGAGGCCACAGATAGTCTCCAGACGCGGTGGACAAGAGGCACTAAAGGTTTTCATAAATGTGCTAGCTGCAGTTCAAGTCTCTTTCCAGGAAAAGGCACAAATCTTATTACGTCCAGTAGGCGAGATGGTGACATTCAAGTCAGTTTCACTCACATCTGCTCACTGGAGAAACTTCTGGTGGCCAATGCCCACCACAGGGCCAGGCCTGGGTGGGAAGGAGGCACAGAGATGGAAGGGAACGCATCTGGTGTCCCTGAGCCATCCATCACAGCCTCCTCTGTGTCGTCCCTTCGGTTTGTGCCAGTTCTGCCCCGCTCAGGACTGCCCAGCTCTCAAGGGGTGGAACTGAGAGAGCGCTAAAGGAAGTGGTTTCCACCTTTCCCTCATCCCGCTGTCACCAAGCCGCTTGCTCCGACCTCTCCCAAGAAGTTTGAAGGGGGAAGAGAGAGTGTCCGCTCGGCTGCCTCCCCTTCCTTGCTCCCTGGCGTTATGGCTCACTGAAGAATGAGGGCTCTGCCTGGGTTCAAGCCCTGCTTCCAACTTTAACTCAGCAGGTTACCTGCACTCTTTGTGCCTCGTTTTCCACATCTGTGAAATGGGATGACACTCCTGCCTACCGTGTAACATTTAAACAATGCCTACCACGTAATAAAACTGCGATGTGTAAAACTCCGTGGGAAGACTCAACGAGCAAGTGCTAGCCTCAACGCACTCTATAACGAGCCTGCCTAGCAGGCTCTCGTCTTCCCAGTCAACTGAACTGCTCTCAAAGGACCCCAGGGAACGCTTCCCTGGGTCCCCCTTCCACCTTCCTGCGGCCCATGACGAGGTCAAGCAAGCACTCATCCTTGGAGCGCTTTCTCAGGCTTCCTAACAGTGATCTCTGATCCTCCCCCACCATCTTTTCCTCTGATTCCTAAGCAAAGGTGTCCCTGAACCACAGCGCTGTGGCCTCTGTCCGCCTGGGAAATCCAGCAAGGTCTCGCTGCAGACTGCACCCCTGTGAAGACAACAGCTCTGGAGCCCTCAGCCCTGGCCGGGAGCTGAACCTTGAGCTCACATTTAGTCCCACTTTTCTAACTGCCCACCAGAAATCTCTACTGGGACGTCCTGCAGGACCTACCAACTGATCGTGACCTTCAAAACCACTCCTCTTCTGTCACCACTTCCCACTGGGCTGTAGCCTCAGGAAAGAGTGGCACTCACCACCCTCCCATCACAGCACCACGTGGTGCCCAAGACGGGCCAGTCCCACCTGGTTATCCCCCACTCCTTGCTTGCAAGCCGTTTTCACCCTGGTTCAAAGGCCGGACACCTCCTAGGGGTCTCCTACAGCAGGTCACCTCGGTCCTGCCTCCCCCTCTCTAATCTGACTCACACACAGCTTTCAGACTGTGCTCCATGAAGCAAAGATGAGAGGACTCCCACATACACACGGAATCCCCCAGCTGGAGTAGAGGCCAACGTCACCCACCGGCTCCCAGACACAACGCTGGCTGGGCCCAAGTGGATTTCCCTTCCTAACACACAGCCAGATCGGCTGCAGATGTGGTGGGCCTGAGGCACTGGAGCCACAGAGCGGTCAGGGACGCAGGCTGTCTCCCTCATCCACAAGGTCCCTTCTGATGCCGGGACTACTATTATCTTAATTTTATAAATGAGGAAACAGTCCTCAAGGGTTTAAGTTACTTGTCCAGGATCACACAGCTGAAGTGCGAGGATTTGAACCCGCGTCTGCCCAGAGGCAGAGCTGAGCCCTTGCCCACTTTACTCTCTCTCATTCAGCTGGTCTGAAATACCTGCTTATCCCTCTCCAGTTCCCTGGTATTCCTGCTGCCACTCCTTTGTCCACACTGTATCCCCAACCAGATACCATTTTCCAGCTGCCAGATGCCCACTCCTTAGAGCATGCCCACACTGCCCGCCCGCCCCCCCACCCCCGGCCACTGCATCCATCCACTCACAGCTCAGCAAAGGCTTTCTGAACCCCAGCTGTGGGCCTGGCTCTCACCAGAATCAGGGTCACACTTGAATCAAGATAAACTCCATCCCTATTCTCATGGACCTCAAAAACTAGTGGGGAGTGGGGTGCAGTTATTATCAAGTAATTACCCAAAAACACCATCACAAACATAATCACAAAAATAGAGAGCAATATGGACACACCAAATTCACAACAGCACAAAACACGAAGCCTGGCCCGCCTGGGCAGTGGGGCCCAGGAGCCCATTCTAAGACAGGCCTCGACCTGAAGGGTCAGCAAGGCAGGAGGGGCTTGAGGACTGAAATGAGGGCAGGCGTGGTGTGAGGAAGTGGAAGCAGAGCAGCGTGGCTGGGACCCGAGCAAACGGGGAACGGGAGGGGATACGCTTCTGGGGCCTGGGGAGCCACAGTAAGGGTTCTGGAGTCTATCCTAGAGTCATTTTATCCGATCTGGATTTTGGAGCAGGGCAATAAGGCAATCTGATTTATGTTCTAAAAAAAGCACTCTGGCTGCTGAAAGAATGGATGGGGCCAGGGGCCAGGAACAGAAGTGGAGAGGGCTGTTGGGAAGCTCCTTTGCTATAGCCCAGGCGAGAGATAAGCTGTTAGAACAGGGTTGTGGGAGCACTCAAGGCACACACTTCGCCCACTCATTCCTTGCTCCTTTGCACTAGGTGATTCAAATGACGTTCCCTGTCTCCTTCTTGCTACAGAATCCCAGGAGGGACTCACCTTTGGATGCCCAGAGCCTGGAACAGTGCTGAGGCAGAACAGCATCGCCCACTAAATGAGCAAAGAAACCCAGGAGTCCTAAGTAGCACATGACCTAGGTACTGGGGTAGAAACCACACAATGCAGGACCTGCAGCCGCTAGTTTCCTGATGTTCCAAACAGTAAAATTAGTCCCTGGGAGCAAAGCTCTCAAATCAACCACCTCAGGTCAAAACAATGCTACCACAGACCCTCCTCACCCTCATCAAGCAACTCCTGAGACCTGATGCCAGGACGAGAAGCTGAAGACCATACGACCCGATGGGAGGGGCGGGGCCGAGGACCCGAGGTTTCCGATGAACTGCACCCATCGGAACCTGCCCCTGCACTTGCTCAGGCGGCAGGAAAAGCAGGCCCGCACCGAGGGCCGGGCCAGCACAGGTTTCCCATGCGCAGTGAGGGGTGGCAGGTGCTTTGTTCGCCCCACTTGTCATTCTCAGGTGAAAAGAAATTCAGGGTGCCCTTTCCCTTCAGCCTCAAAGAAACAGGTAGGTGAAGACGCTTTGCTCTGTTGCAGGTAATACACACGCCCTAGGAAGGACAGTGTGTCCAATCCTTCACCTGCTTCTCAGGGATTCATGTGACCCTGGCCTGGCATCTCCCTTAGCTGAGCCCCTCCCTAACCCGAGAACTTCAGCCCAAAGCACAGCCCTGATCCACAGAACCGCCTCTTCCAACACTCAGAAGGGTAATTAATGGTTCTGTGTTCGGGGCTCCTTTCTCTGCTGCTTCCTCCCTCCCTAGACTTGGCTACCAAAACGCCCACCCTTCCCCACTGCGTCCCTCTCCCTGCGTTTCACCCTCCTCCCTCCCTCCCTCTTTCTCCTAATACCCCAAAGGCAGTGGCAGCAAAGGCACTAACATTCTCAGAGATGATGGGCAAGTCTCCTAAGGAAGGAGCCTTCTGTGTGCAGTCCCCACTAACTGCACATCACGGCCCCCAGGCCTCGCTGAGAGAGAACAGGTCAACCCGCTCCATGGGGGCGTCAGTCCGAAGGCACACTAGTCAGAAACGGAGGGAAAGAAAAGGAGTTGGAGAAAGAATTCTTGGCTATGCCCACTGCTGCCCAGGGAAGGGTCCCCCTGCAGGCAGGCCAGGCCTGGCACCACCTGGGCCACGTGCCTGCCGTGGAAATGGGGCATCAGGCCAGGAGGGACTTGATGTAGTTTGGCATTCCAATCAGGTAACAGATTCCCTCAGCTCTGATTCTAGTGTCTTCATGCAGCCCTGGAATAATCTTTCTCCGATGCCATGTTCCTCCTGACATTTGCCCCTCAGGCTATCACAAGCTTCCAAGACTCCTGACAGCTTTGTTATTGTAGTAAAATAAAAAGCTGGCAGACTGGCTCCTCCCAGCATCTCTGGTGAGGGTAACCAGATAAGCTGGAACTTGGGTCCCATCAGCAGTGACAAGACGGAGCCTCTGGGTCTGCGAGGACAACAGCCAGAGGTGACATGGTGAGAAATCTGCCAGGGGAATGTCTTCTCCTGAGGCTCCTCAAGGATCCTGGAAACTGGCCAAAAGCTACTTCCCCTGGACACACTGGTCCACAGAAAGCCCAGAGGGGAGGACTGCTGGGCTCTACGGGGCTAAACCCCAGTCTGAGTGGCAGACAGCATTTTGGAGCAGCCGGCCACCCTCCCCCAGCATCTGACAGTCAGAGAAGCCACTGGGAACAGAACAGAGCGCATAGCGCATGCACCTAACACCGCAGCAGTGCTTCACAGCCCAGCTGGGGGGTCCCTCCCCTGGGGAGCAGGGCCAGGTGAATGGGAACCTGGATCATGACTTAAAAGCCATGAACAAACCCTCGAAACTCTCCATGTCCTACACTTGCACAGGACAACCTGCTCCCTGCAAACCCCCTCCCATCTCAGACATTCTGCCCACATCTGCACCGCCACCACGTGGGTAGTGGGCCAGGCCACCCAGGACAGTCTCCTGAGTGAAAGGAGGGAGCAGTGCAGCCCGGCCTGCAGACACGAGCAAGGCCTGCCAGACTGCCCACCTCTCTTGGAGATTTCACCTGAGACCCAGAGAGAAGTGCTGGTTGGGACGGAAGGTCACAGACAGGGCTGAGGCAGTGGTGTTGGCACCTCAGCCAAGCACAGGCCAAAAGCGGAGGGAGTAAAACTGACAAGGGAACAAAGACAGAGCAGCGGACAGGAGACGGGGGCAGACCCCCGTAAAGAAATGTGGGGCACAGACTGAGAAAGATGGCCAGACCTCGCCAGGTCAAGGGTCCTCTCCGTCCCAGGTGCAGCTCCCAGGCCCGTGGCTACCCACAGGACGCCCTGTGGCATCACTGCAGCAATGTGAGCAGTGAGCTGTGCCCTTGCCCACATGAACTTAGGGAGTCTTCACCACAAATGTGAGAGGAGGGTGATAACAGAATGACTCCCCGTTCCTCCTAGGCTGCGGTCAAGAATGGATGAATGAGTTTATCCAGTCACCTTACAGCAGGGGTCCCCAACCTCCAAGCCATGGTACCGGTACTGGTCCAGACCTGTTAGGAACCAGGCCACATGGCACGGGGTGAGCTTGAATGTATGTGCTTGAGTCATCCCCAAACCATCTGTGCCCCCCCCACCCCCCAGACAAACTCTCTTCCAGGAAACCAGTCCGTAGTGCCGAAAAGGCTATGGACTGCTGCCTCAGTCCTGGATTCGCTTCAAGGGCTTGGTAAGTGTTGGCCACATTATCGCTGTCACACACTTTCCAGAAGAGGAGACTAGCCTGGCGGACGTGAGTCACTTAGCCACGCATGCGCATTAACCTCCGTGTAAACCAGAAATTGCTGCTCAAGAGCCGCAGCCTACTCCAGTTCCTGCAACTTTCTAGAGCTGCCAATCAATGGCCCCGCCCACCTCCTCACATGAGCTGGTTTGAGTGGGTTTCTGCTCCTTGCACAGTGGCAAGCACAGCAGTCTGTCATCCGGTTCAGGATGTCAGCAGCTTCCTGAGCAGCTGGTGGGCCCCTGTCACAGTTTCTTAAACCTGGCCGTGGAAGATAAGCAGGGGACTTGCGGGAGGGGGTCGGGGCGACCGAGGCCTCGCTGACTTGCTGGTGCTGTGGGGAAGTGGCAGGCACGAACTCGGTGTGCCACTGCACACCCGCTCTTCTGGGCGAGCTGGGCTCCTGCACGCACCCCACCACCACCACTCCCATGGCCTGCCCCAGCTAGGAAGACACCAGCAAACCACACACAAATTGCCCAACAGCAGGGGACAGGTCAGAACTGCGTATCCCCTCCATAGGCGGGTTTTAAGCAAGCCACTCCCTGATCCCCAGTCACTTGACTACAAAGGGTGCCAGGGCCTTCATAGCCATAGGTTCTGTGATCTCCCTTCTCCTAAGAGGCAAAACGAGTGGTCATCGTTTGTGGTCAGCTTGTACATGACCATGTTCAACAAGCACTGGCAAGAAAAGAGACTGGAGGGCTCCCTGGTGACGTGCCCGCTCATTCTGCCCAGCAGTCACTCAGGTGAGAGTACCTCAAAATACCCAGGTTCCACAAGAAAGGAAGCCAAACCCTCGGTCACTCTGAATCTCAACAACAGGCCCTCTGGCTCTGAGCCCCAGGTCCCCTTGTCCCCACTCCCACCGACAGAGGTGGCCCGGACAGGCCTGCGGTCCTCAGAGCCAAAGCTCGGACTGGAGGAGAGCAGCCAGGAAACACCCACCTGCAGAGCTGAGGGAGCCCACTCCGCTGACCGGAAAGAGGACGTCAGTGTCACCGTGCAGCACCTGCAGCGGAGCCCAGCTGTGCATCTGGGAAAGGCAGGTGTTCCCGTCCAGTGGCCTGTGGTGAAAGAATACAGCTGTGTGAAAGGGCAAAGGGCCCCTGAGGGCTCAGATCGCCACAGCAACCTCTGGGCCTCCCACAGGTTCTTTCCTGGAAACTAACCAGGCCAGGAAGGGGCTGGTACAGCAGGAGAGGCAGGCGGGAGGCGGGAGGAAGGGGTCCGGAGCCAGACCCCTTGCGCCTGTCCTTTCAGCCACTGCTTCCTGAGTACCTACCACATCAGGCAGTGTGCAGCACCCAGCACACGACGTGTACCCTACCCACAGAGAATGTCCCTTATAGTCTGTTGGAGGACACAGACATGAATCAAATAATCCCCCTGGAAGGTATGAAATGGCAGCTCAGCTTTGTGGTTGGTCAGGAAGGTCATGGAAGGCTTCCTGGAAGGGGGTAAGTTTGAGGCAAGAACTGAAGGAAACACAAGAGTTACCTGAGTGAAGAGGCAGGACAAGAGAGAGGGAGGGGGAGGGAGCAGCGGGAGCACAGTGCTGAAGGAAAAAGCAGGGTGTGTTCCAAGTTCCAAAACGATGGCAGCCACATGACCTTGGGCTGGCATCACTTGGCCGGACTGGTTCTCAAACCCTCTCGGGTAAAAGAACAGAATCAGACCAGATCACATCTGGGTCCCTTCCAAGAAAGGGGGTCAGCTCAAATATTAACCAGGCTCATGGAATCTATCACACTGTCACCGCACCCACTACGCATAGAACGAGCCTGTATGAGCTTTGTAATTAACACCAGGCTGCTTCACTCACCTCTGTGTGAGACAGTGCTGGCCCACAGCAGCATTTGCCCTAAGAGATACGGGATGTATCTGTGCGCATTTTAAAGACCATGAAATCACTCTGTAACTCAGTTGTAAAGGATGCCTCAGATCACAATCACACCTACTCAACAGAGGAAGGGAGGGAGGGAG
>VMDR010007368.1:0-40935 GCA_007922815.1 Macrotus californicus | reverse complement strand
TCAGACTGTCAGCTGATTTCTCCAAAGAAACCTTACAGGTGAGAAGGGGCTGGCAAGAAGTATTCCAAGTCATGAAAGGCAAGGACCTACATCCAAAATTACTCTATCCAGCCAAGCTTTCATTTAGAATGGAAGGGCAAATAAAGTGCTTCCCAGATAAGGTCAAGTTCAAGGAGTTCATCATCACCAAGCCCTTATTCTATGAAATATTAAAGGTACTTATCTAAGAAAAAGAAGATAAAAAATATGAACAGTAAAATGACAACAAACTCCCAGCTATTAACAACTGAACCTAAAACAGAAACAAAAACAAACTAAGCAAACAACTAGAACAGGAATAGAATTAATGGTAGGTAGAAGATAGACGGGGAGGATAAGAATAGTATAGGAAACATAGAAGCCAAAGAACTCATATATAGGACCCATGGTCATGAACTAAAGAGGGGGAGTGTGGGGGGAAGGGGTGTGCAGGGAGGGGGGTGGGGGGAGGAGATGGGACAACTGTAATAGTATAATCAATAAAATATATTAAAAAAAATAATAATGCGAGGCATTTGAGTGACTATGACCAAGTGGGATAATAATCAACAAGAATAAAGGGAGTGCCAGCTTGAGCCTAAGCCGCGTCTGCTCCGGGAAATTCCAGCACGTTCGGGCAGCTCAGGCTGATGGGGGTGCGCAGGGGGATTGCACGAGGGGCCACCGAGGGGCCTCCTGGAAGAGAACATGCCCTAAAGGAAGCAGAAACAGAGCGGAGGAGGGAAGTGTAATCTTGAACTGGTAACCAAGCTCCAGACAGGGAAAGCGGGGGCTGACCTGGAAACCGGTATGGCGCTCATGACTAGGCTTCAGTCTCAGGCTCGCCATCGTTGCCTCTGTCTGAGGACTCTTGGGGGAGGGTGCAGGGGAGACATGCAGGCTGCAAGTTAAACATTGGGAGAGTTATTCTCATTGAAACACAGAGGCATCGAAGCCCTAGGGAATGCTGTGTTGTTCCAAGTCCCAGAGAAATGCCAAAGGAGGGTTTGCTCTTCTGCTCTCTGCATCTGTGTGCAATGGCCCTGGGAAGGTGGATGGATGGGCGTTAAGAGCAAGAGCTGAGTTCAGTAGACTTCGCTTCAAATCCATGTGCTCCCATTTTTTAGCGCATGATCCTAGGTAATTTACTTAACCTCTCACAGCCTCTATTTTCTCTGCTGTAAATTGTGGATGATCAGAGTTTCTGGTCATACTATTATACTGGTTAATACATGGTCACAGTACAAGGAAGATGAGGAGCAAGAAATTTGTATTAGATGCTTGGAGGGACTCCAGTACCTCGAGGGGTGTGGGGCTTTAGTGTGGTAGCCCAGGATGCCTGTAGTGTAAGCTGATGTCCATGCTGATGGAGGAGAGGTGCCTGGTGGTGGCAGAAGTCGTCAAGAAGTGATTGGAGTTCACTGTTATGAGGCAGAGTGCATTGGCACAGCATCCTTGTTCTCACAGAATCTCTGTAGCGGCAGCCGTAGTGTGGGGTGTGGCGGACTCTAATGCTTCCTTGGTCACAGCCATTGCCCCTTCCTCCTGCATAGCAGAAGCCTGGTTGGGTCTGGATATTGGCAGCATGTTGGGAAAGCAGGGTCCAGTGTCCAGTCCAGGGAATGAGTCCTGATTAATCTAAGCCAATTATGTTCATTCCATTCCCCTTTATGGATGACTGGTTAAGCGACAGCTGTGTGATCTCATTCCTGCTTCATGCCCTCTATCTTGCCTCCAGCCTGGCTGCCCACCACATGGTCCATGTGGCTCTGCCATTCCACATTGTCTGTACCTCGACATTGGGGGGCCAGCTGGGGATCTCAGTGCAGTTGCCATCCAACTTCCTCACCAGCAATGCAGAGACTTCTGGGTCCTTTCCGTGCCAGGGGTGGGGTGGGGCTAAGGGAGGCTCAGGAGTGCCAGTGTAGGCTGTTTCTCTACCTAACTATCTAATCTGTGTGGCTGTTCCACGCTGGGGGTGGCCAGGACCCTAGGGATGCCTGGCAAAGCTTTTTAACTAATTGTCTGTCTTGAAATTCTAGAGGCAGCAGCCACTGCACCTGTGGGATTGCTTGCTCCCCACCTCATTCTCCTTTCTCTGCTGGGTTGGAAAGGCTACCTATTTGCTGCCTTTCAGGTGGGACTTCCACCATGTCATATCCTAAGCACTCTCTGTGCCTTGCTTAGAAAAAACTCAGTGTTCAAGTCAGGCAGGTCTGGTTTTTGATATGTTGATTGACACGTAAGGAATATCTACTATATATCTTAATAAAGTATGACTCTCAAAATACTGTCTGGAAAATTCTCTTTTAGTAGTCAAAAGCTGACTACCAAATGTGCTTTCTTCCTCTTTGCATTTCTGCTGTAGGAGTCCTAACCGTACACATTCCTCTGCCCAGGTGAAAATTGCACACTTCCTTGCCAAGGCAGATGGATGCCTTTGGATGAGGAGAGAAAGTCATATGCACAGAAATGCAAAGATAAAGGCACATTAGCATTAAAAATATCACTGCCATTCTGGTGATGTCTTTTTTAAAAAAAGGTCGTGTTTCCTTTTCTGTACTTCCTCTCAGTGCCTAGCACATAGCAGGTGCTCACATGGGGTGGCCAACTTGTCCCACCTCACTGGGACTTTGAGTTTTAGCACTGAAAGTCCACGTCCAGGGACTCTCTCAGTCCTTGGAAACCAGGACAGAGGGTCACCTCTATGTACACAATGCGTATTTATTGCCGAAGGTAAGAAGGTGATTTCCTTGGTATGAAACGATTATCACCGTAGTAGTCATTAGGCTCTGGAGTAAATGATAGCCTGTGTGGATTTCTACACATGTTTCAGCCGTTGCTTCTGAATTTCCTAACAGTGGTTAGGTTCAGCCGACATGTGATTGTCTTATAAGGTCTCAGTTCAATGAACACAGGATTACCCCTCACAAAAGGAAGGTAAACAGAGCCCAGACGCATGCGTCTGATGGTTTGTTCTGGCCCTTTGGTCTTTGGCCACAACAAAGACTGGATTCCAGAGGCCTAGAGAGATGGTAGGCTGTGATGTAGAAGTGAAAGAAAGACCCACTCCTCAATAAAATCTGTGAGGGTTTTGTGTAGGTAGTTTCGATGACTGTAGGTCACTGCATCATGTGAGAAATACCAGGCCACAGGCATGAGGGCGGGATGGTCATGAATAATTTGCAATAGGTGGGCTCCAAGTGGTGGAAGGTGAGGAACTGAGGTTTAGGAGACGAGGGACTCCATCCAGGTTGGGCCGCGAACGTGGTGGGAGGCCATGATGAAAGCCTCTCATTTCCAAAGGGCAAGGGCATAGGTCACTTCTAGAGTGCGCTAATGGGTGGGGTGCTCCATGGCTAGCATTAGGGCCCCTTGCCGGGACCGTCGTAGGGCTCCTCCAGTCTCCGGCCAAGCCCAGGCTCGCTTTGCTCTTCCTCAGCTTCATTCTGTTGCCCACCCCCCACCTCCTCTAACCCTTGGCCAGATCGTGTTCTTCACTCCTGAGTAGCGTTTGGCGCGTGTATCAGTAAATCATTATGACCCATAAACTCTTTTCAGCCGATCTGAGTATAGATCGACTTTCCTGGTGATAAGTAGTTCTGCTACTACGTGATTTAAATATTGGTGGGACTAGCTCTTTACCCCTTTTTATTAGTCTGTGACAGCCTGGGTGCCTCCTCCAGTCAGAAGGGTGGTTGGAGGGTGAAGCCCAACTTCTGTTTTCGGACAGACCTGAGCAGTTTGGGCTGTTTTTACTCTGGATCTTGTCCGTTAGATCCTAGCGCTGTTCCCACCTTTCCCCTGCTCTTCCCTGTGTTGATTGCAGCGGCTGGAAGACTGGGAACTACATTTTGTTTGTTTGCCTTCTTGGCTTGGTTACAGAGGTGGTTTCAGTTCATCCAGTGAAGTGCACTTGCATAAGACAGAAGGAAGAAGGAAAGGAGAAGCCTAGAAGCAAGCCTTCCTTCCTTCCTTCATTCCTTCCTTCCTTCCTTCCTTCCTTCCTTCCTTCCTTCCTTCCGCCCGCCCACCAGTGCTGGTTTGGGTAGGTGTGACCTTCTTGGCAGCAGCTTCTGTATTTCTGTAACGATTGTTTCCATTTTGGGGCTTTGGAGGAGGCGAGACCCGTCCTGTAAATCTTCATCTGTGAGCAGCAGTCCCGGCATCCCAGTGGCAAACCTGAATGCAGGTGAGGGGCAGACCCCTCCCCTCACCCCCTTACTTTCACCGTTTTGGTTTCTCTAGGGATTTTGTAAGCTCCCAGTGCCTAGTTAGGGTTAACACACGTAGTCCTTTCCAGTTTAAAGCACCTGGACAGTTTTTGGTTTGCCTGACCAACCCTTAACTGATATCACACTGACCTACTTTGACATCTCAGGCAAGACACCGCACCTCTAAACCTCAGTTTTCTCATTTGCGAAATGGGGATAATGATGCACAGAACCCCTGTGAGGATAAACAAATAATGCCTGTAAGGTTTCCAACCCACACTAGGGGCTCAGTAATGTTAGAATTTTGTTTTCACAGTCTCCGCCACCCCTCCTGCACTTAGGGACCTCTTGACTGCCCTCATTTAGGTCCAGAATTCTTCCTTTCTCTCCAGCCTCCCCTAAATGATTAGGAATCTGAAATGCCTGTCAGTGCCTTGGGGTGAGCTCCTGCTGTCCACCAGTCTTGATTGGATTTGTCACTGCCTCCGGTCCCAATGCTCTACTTTTTTGGCCCAGATTCATCACCTGTCTTTTATGCCAAGGATAATTGATTTTTGCCAGAATTTTTATGATCATTAGCTGGTGAAGTTGTCCTGGGAGAGTCCAGAAGCCGTTTCCTTACGCACATCTCTCAAAGTCATTTTTAAGTCTGTCTGATAAATTTGCCTTGTCCCTAAATGTAGCAAATAAGCTCCTGGCCAAAAGAAAAGTCTTCCAGAGGAGAGTGGTCTATTTATAACTCCTAGTCCACTTACAGGAACCCACCTGCTGTGATTCTTGCCTTTGAATTTGAAGAGCTGAGCAACCAGCTTTCTTGGCTTGGGAAGTGGAGTGGATGGGGCTTGTGGTGGGCCCTGGGACTGTCCCAGAGGCCTTAGGCCAGGAACTGCCCCTCAGGGGCCTCAATTTCCTCCCTCCTAAAACTGATAGATCAAATCCCCCTGGCGTCCGGCTCCTGGCTCCCTCTGTGGCTGACATCATGAAGCAGCTTGTTTCTCAACGTTGTTCTTTCTAGGTCTCTGCCTGTCCTCGTGCTGATCCTCCTAATGCGAATGGGACAGGTCCTCCAAAGATTATTCCCTGAACACTGAGGGCTGAATGAACATACCCATTCTACTTGCTCTGTGTCCTTGGGCAAATTTCAATGGACTCACTTCTGTAAACATTTATTAAGTGCCCAATATGTGCCAAATGCAGGGATTTTGGTGAGGATGCAGAGAGTGTTCAGTGGGAGAGACACATGCAATTTGCCATCGACACCATTTAATGATTAGTAGCCTCAGGGCCCTGACCCACCAGCACAAATGTTCCATCCGGTCAGATAAGTTGCTGGCCAGGACCCAAATCAGTGGATGTTGATCTACCAACAGCTTTGTGAAGGGAGATGAAATGTAATATGACAAATGCTCACTTAGAGGGAAGTTCACATATGAGAGAAGCACAAAACAGGGTCCTCACTCAAGTTGTGGGAGGAGCCACAGTGGCAAGCTTTGGGAGGGAAGGAACATCTGATTTGAGTCTTCAAAAACAAGGGAGGGTTGGTCAGAGGAAGTAATAAAAGGGGAGGAGTCCCTGTGATCTTGGGGACGTTTGTCAGCCTCCCTGGGCATTAGTTCCTCAGCCATAAAATGGGTACACAGTGCTTTTCTTCTAGTGTTGTGCCGCAAATTAAAGTTTTTAGACTTAAAAAGAACTTTGAAACATGCCTGGCGTATAGTGAGTGCTGAGTGAGTGCTGGCTCTCCTTCTTTCATTTCACTGATTTCAAGATGCATGTTTTTCTCCTTCTGTAGTAGCACATCTGTCACCTTTGCATGTGACTTATGGTGGGTGGTATGTTGCCAACACTGCCAGCCACGCAGCAGATGTGACAGGGCCATCTGGGTGCACGTGTGAGCTTGGGCATACCCGTCCATGTTGTTCAGATTTCAGGTGCGTGATGCACATTATTGACACATGGGTGTTGAATTTAGGTGCTATTTAAAATATATCTAAGAGAATACACTATAATTTGATATTGGGTTAAAAAGTTATATCTGCTAAAAGGCAGGGAAGCAGAGCAGCAGGGGGTAGATTAGAAATTGGTGAAGCAAATATTTATTGGCAGGAAAACAACAATTCTATATTCACTTGCAAAGCAAAACCCAAGTGCCTTCCAGGCTTTCAGAAGGATGACACCGATGTGAGGTGACGCTGTTACATTCTGTTACCACGACGTACGTGGAAAGGATTGCCAGTTGAACACGAAGCAGCAACACTGATGGAGGCAGAAGTTGTCAAGTTCCTCAGAACAGATGGAAAGAGTTTGCAAGCCACAAGAGGCTGGTGTGACCAACCCATACATTCCACAGGACTATGGGTCGTAGTCTCATTGGCAGATGTGCTTCTTCCTTAGAGGTGGACACGTGAATGTACACCTTCTAACTGATGGCAGGTTGTGTTAGATGCACTGCAGTGTTGCTGGGGTTGCTGTCGTTGCAATTATTATTCTGTAGCTGATGGGGAGCCATTAAGTAGGGGGATGACATGGTCAGAGTTGCGGTTAAGAGAAGGACTTTGCCCCCAGCTCTACCTGTGTGACATGAAGGCGTGGGATTGGGTTCTGCAAGGCACCTTCCTCCTCTGAGAGTCTCCGTGTCTGAAATCTTGGTGCTGATTTCCTCTGGCGGCAGCCTTTGCCTTCCTGCATAGCACGCAGAGGCTCCTGTGTTGGACAAGATGCGCTGACTCCCTTGTGAGGTAATTGTCAGGCACCTGCTGCTGCTAATGGCAAGGCAAGGGTCTGGCTGACCGACTGGAGGCAGCCGCCACAGGGCAGAGAGTTTGCAGATGCAGTAACAAGCATTGATCTGCAGCTCTTTGAAAGCCTGTACAGACAGATGTGGTCCCTCGGTAAAAGATGCTGGATGTAGGCCCCAGCCGAAAGGGCCATTAGCAGATTAACATCCTGCAGTTAAAACTGGGACTAGGGAATAAATAACTTTCTTTAGGGAGGGGCCCAGAGAGGCTATGCTAACCCACTGACCCCAGGATCTTAAGTGAACTAAGGTCCATCTGGACAGGCAGCCTCTTAACACTTGAGGGGACACAGTATGGATTCTTGTCAGCTTGGATTCTGCCACATTCTGCAGGGTGGTCTAGGCCCAGTCTCTCAAGTCCTCTGAGAGTCAGTCTCCCCATTTATTCAGTGGGATCCATATGCCTGATTTACAAGGGCTGCTGGGAGGACAGAGCTCAGTAACGAATGGAGTCTACCCAGCAAACTGGCTGACGTGTACTAACAGCCCATACACATCCATTCTCTTCTACTTCTCATTTTCTGTCAGGTTTTATTTTTTTTCTACTCCTCCACCTGAAATTAGACTGGCTGTGAAACAAAAGAATCTAGAATATATTAAGAACTACTACACATCAATAATAAAAAGACAAACATTCCAATGAAAAATGGGCAAAAGTCTTGAACAGACATTTTATAAAGGAAGATATCTGAACGGGCAATAACTTTATGAAAAGATGCTTATTGTTAATCATAATGGGATGCCACTGTGCACTCTCAGAATGGCTGAAGTTACAAAGTGTGGCGATATTACACAAGTGTTGGTGAGGAAGTACAGTGAGCGGAATTCTTAATACTTTGCTGGTGGGAGTTAAAAACGGTATGAATACACTGAAAAAAATGTTTGGCAGTTTCTCTTAGAGTTAAACATACATTTACCAGATGACAGCAAATCCAATTAAAAAATTATGATCACATCTTCTTCTTTTATGGCACAAAGGTTCATGGAGTGATGGATTGAAATGTACTTAATGGTTATTAAAGTGGATCATTACATATATCTGCTTAAAAAAAGTCATGTGTCTTGTAGGATAAGTTTCAAAAAGTAGGATTATATACAAAGGCCCCTAACACCTGTGGCCTGCCCAGCTCCCCACTCCTATTTCCCTTTTCTGTGTACCTTGTTCTTGAGCTCTAAGGAAATGCAGGTCATTTCCTGTAGCTCTTCTGTTTAAGCAAACATCTCTTTGCACACTGTTCCATGTGCTGGATGTAGGAGCAGTTGGCTGCTGTGGGCATGGGATTGGGGAAGAAAACTTAGGATGGCTGAGGAGGTATTTCTCATACTTCAGTTTTTCCAGTTACATATACATAATATTGGTCTTATTGATTATTTTCCTTTAATCAATTATTTTAAATCAATTCACTATTACATTTACCTTTTCTATAAAAATAAAACCACAGCATTTTACAAATTTAAAAGCAAATACTGGAAAATAAGTTTTGGATTCAGAGAATGTGCTAGTTAATAAAGGCTGGGCAGGCCCTCTTGGGGTTAGAAATAAAATAAGAGATGATGGTGGTCTAATGTAATGAAACAAGTGTTTCTTACTCATGCCTATTTCAACTTTTGGCTCAGACCTATGCCATCCCTTCTAGATCTGCTCCAGCAAAAATATGCCTTGCCCATTGATTTCTCTCTTCCAAGTTAACCCACTTCTGAACTCATGTATTGAATGAGTAAGACCAGTAGGGGACCCTGAATCACATCCAGAACTCTAGCTGCAAGGGAGTCAGGAAAATGTGGTTTTTCAGATTTGTGATCTCTGTAGCATCAGAAGAGACCTTAGAAAAAGGTTGGGACAGATATTGAGCTAGTTGGACTTCCTGTATTAGCCACACAAATCTGACCTGTTGATGCCTCTCTTCTAACTCCCTGCTTTGTGATTTTGGTCAGTGTTCTGCTTAAAGCCATTCCTGCCTACACTAGGTTCTTCTTCATGTACAGCTCAGTTAACGAGGAAGGGACCATCCTTTTTCAGGGGCCACATCAGCAACCTGATCAACATTCTTAGAGCCCCCATGATTTGTTCACTCAGCTCTTTTTACAATTGCAATTATACAATTACTTTTTAACAAATGTTGACTTACTGTCTCTCTGCTAGACCACAGGTCTGTGGGGGCAGGAACCATGTCCTTGACTTGTCCCCCTACTAAATGATTGTCACTGATATGTAGGCACTCAATACGTATTATTGGAATACATGAATGGAAAAAAATGAGTACCAGGGATTATGCTTTCTTTGTCTCTATGGGGATGTTTCATCAGGACATAAGGAATAAAGCAACCTCCATTCAACATTGCTTTTGAAAATTAGGACAGTAAAAGAAGGGTCTGGTTTAAAGTGACTAAATTATTCCACTGAGGTAATATGATATTTTGGGCTCCTGCTGTTAACTCAGGGCTGCTCTTTCTAGTCCTGGGCTGGAACAGTCACAAGTGAGCCAGGCAGGCAGTCACAGACAGTATTTGAGAATAAACAGCAGCATGGTAATTTCCTAATTCAATCAGTCTAGGGAATCTAAGATCATTATGTTTTGTGATACAAGAAAGCATCAGGAAAGAAGAAATGCTCTTGCCTATGAGATCTTACTGAAAGATAATTTCAAAATAATTTAAAGGATCAAATGCAATGTTTGTAATTGGGAGGTTTATTGTACTAGACTCCCCGTAAGGTCTACTCACGTTTCAACTTAGAGCTGACCCTCTGAATAGCTACAAACCCTCTTAAATATTAGAATGGAGAACACTGTTACGTGATACTAGCTAACAGTATTTGAACTATCTCATGTTCCAGGAAACATTTTAGGTATATTCTCTCTTCTAATCCTTGGAATAAGTCTATGTGATAGGTATCATTATTATCCTCTATTTTAGAGAAGAACACTGAAGCTTGGAGAAGTTAATAACCTGCCCAAGGTCATCGAACTAACAAGTGAGGATTTCTAATTCAGGCCTACCTGACTTTAGAATTCGGGCTCTTAATCACTGCATAGTGGGGGGTGAGGAGGAGAAGCACCCCAGGCTGCAGGGCCAGCAGACTTGGGTTCAAATACACTGGGATCCCTCAGAGTCTAATTCCAGTTTGCCACTCAGTTGCTGGGTCTATATGGACAAGTTTTGTAACCTCTGTTGGAGTCACTCCCCAGACTGGCCCCAGGACTAGCCTTCTCCAAGATGGTGGGACCACAGCACTGGTTGAGTCCTGCCCGGGCACTGGACCCTGGCTGAGCTTGTAAATCTTGGCTGACTTTCTGCATTTCTGGCTTTTCTCCACCCTGTCTCTCATGGGATGTTTTCTTCTTTTTTTAGTGAATGTCAAAGTTTCTGACGTTCATGCAGATGCATATTCCAAGTGTACAAGGGCCTGGGGATGGAGGTAGGCTGACCTGGGCAGTTCCTTGGAAGGGGCAGCCTTTGTATTTTCATTTAAGGGACTTAGAAGAGGTCCCTTTGCATAGACATATACCAAAGGCGAAAGTGTATCACCAATCGAAGGTTGTTCTTTTGGGCCAAATGCTGTCTTCAGTTCTGTTCAATAGGTGTCTGTGAGCACTGGCTAGGGGCAGTGGGGCAAGCTGCTTGAAGGGATGGGTTGTCGGGCATGAGGTTTGACTTTGGTTCCAGACTCTGCTACTTACCAGCAGTGTGACCTTGGACAACTTCTTTAACTTCCCTTGGCCTCCTTTCCTTCATCTAGATGCTGTCAATACTAATGTATGTGCTGCATACCCCATAGGCCCTTGTGAGAATTTGCAAGAGACCAGTGGCAGTGGTTCCCTGCAGGGCAGGAGGGAGTGGAGTGAACAGGGAGAGTGGGTAGCAAGAGTGAGCAATGCATACTTTGTTGAATTGTTCTGTTGTTTAATATTTTTTATTTTATTGAGGTATAACTGACATAGACATTGTGTACGTGTAAGGTGTACAGTGTGTTGATATGATACACATAAATGTGATTACTACCCTCATGTTGGCTAACACCTCTACCGTGTCACATAATTCCCACTTTTTTGGAGTGAGAACATTTAAGGTCTAGTCTCTCAGCATCTTTCAAGCATGTAGCACAGTATTGTTGACTGTCATCACTCTGCGGTGTGTTAGATACTCAGAATGTATTCGCCTTCCAGCTGTAGGTGTGTACCCTTTGACCAGCATCTCTCCATTTCCCTAACCTGTAGCCTCTGGTAACCACCATTCTGCTCTCTGTTTCTGCAAGTTTGCCTTTGTCCGATTCCATGTGTAAGTGATACCTTAGAGTATTTTTCTCTGCCTGACTTATCTCATTTGGCATAATGCCCTCAAGGTCCACCCATGTTGTCACAAGTGGCAGGATTTCCTTCTTTTCACGGCTGAGTAATATTCCTGTGCGTATAGATCCTCATGTAGGTTTTCACATTTTGGCTCTTGTGTGAAATGCTGCGGTAAACACAGGAGTCAGACTTCTTTTTCAATATCCCATTATCATTTCCTTTGGATATATACCCAGAAGTAGGATTGCTGAGTCAGAAAATAGCTCTGTTTTAAATTTTTTGAGGAACTGCATACTATTTCGCACGGTGGCTGAATCAACTTATAATGCCACTGACATTGGTTTCTTTTCCTCCACATCCTTGCCCAAACTTCCCTTGTCTTTTTGATGAGGGCAGTTCTAGCAGCTATGGTGATAATCTCATTGTGCTTTTGGTTTGCGTTTTCCTGACAATTAGTGATGTTGAGCATCTTTTTACATGAATTGTTTTGATTTTTGAGTCAAGTGCATTTCAAACTCTAAAGCTCTCTCTCCTAATTATCCCTACTGTTAGGCAGCGAATACAAAGATGTTACATAATCATAACTGCTGAGTCTTGGTTGCTTTGAAATGCCTCCTGCACTATTGCTCTCTGAAGGCCGGTTCAGAGCACCTGTCACAGCCCCTGGCACACCATAGGTGCTCAGCAGTGTCTGATGAACTAATATGAAGGGATATGGGTAGACTCCTTCACACTGCAGATGGGAGGGAGGTCCAGAAACGGACTTCTTCACTCATCTTGGGGTATTGTTGTTTTTCTGAACTCCACTCACGTCCAGAGACCTCTGCCAGAGGACTTGGATGAGGCCCTTGGAGTGCTCAGGTGGGGAGGGGAGGACGTGGGGAGAAATGACAGAGGCTGTTTTTCTTGGCTCTCCATACTCAGCGTGGCATCGTTGTAGGCCTGGGAACTTGATTCTATCCATTCATCCAGGTGGAATCAGAGCCTGATGGATGGGCCAGCATGTCACATTCATGATTTCCTCTGTGACATTTACATGACTGAGCACTGCGGCAGTGAGTACCCACAGAACGCTTCCTCCTGGGAGAAATGTCACACGCAGAGATGATGTTTGGGGAGCGCAGAATTGAATGTAGATATTTATAAAGGTGTGTACATTGGAGCATTGGAAAATATGTTTCCCTTCTGCTTTGGAGATATTTTCATCCATTTATTTATTCATTCTGTATCTCTTGAATCTGCCCTGTGCTGGGAACAGGGAATACCAGCATGAAAATGTTTTCATCTCTATTCTTAAGAAGGTTTCAGGTTAGTGGAGAAAATGAGCAAAGGAAAAAGTAGTACATTTGGATCTCCTTGATCCTCAGAGGGTATCAAACTTCAGGTGTACTGTTCATCTAATTAGAGTTTATGAGGGCCAAGGAAACATCATGTTAAATGTCCATGTGCTTTTAAGATGGATCCCAGTCTCAGAAGCATTTCAACATGTAAAAGAATGTACATCTCAGAATGAAGACATGGGGTTCTTACCACAGCATGTGACATGGGCTGAGATGGAAGCGTGAACCCCGTAAAAGATGAAGAAAGGGGATGCCACCCAAGGAGAGTACCCCCGTTTCTACTAGGGGCCATACCACAGGGCAACCATTTACACCTGTGCTTTGGTAACTCTGTCTAGAGACCAGGGACCTCTGGAAGTAGAGTGCTCTCCCCAGTGTGGGGACAGACACACATGTCCTCTCCCTGGCCTCTTCTAACGTCCAGCTGTAACTTCAGAAACAAGCCCAGGTGCTTCATCATATGGCAAGGTGGCCCAGGCAGCTCCCTCTGGGTGAGCACCCTTTGAATCCCTCCCTGGACAGCAGCCTGGGAGTTCAGGACCCCAGAGACCCACTGTGAGGAAGGATGGGAGAAGCAGGCAGTATGTCATCTGGTTTGAGCCCCAGTGAATGTTCCTCCCATGACCTCCCTGTGCACTGTGCTCCTCACTGTTCTGGGCCCCCTCAGGTAGGCCAGAGATTCCCGTCTCTCTGTGTGGCGGCACTTGCAGTGGGTTGGGGGGATGTGGATCTGAGTGAAATATCCCCACTGAAAACCCTCTGTTCACTCTGGCCCTCAGCAAATCCCTTATGTCTCTCAGCCACATCGACTTACCAGAAGGGGTCGTTTCACTGATTCAGCGACAAAGGCCAGGCCGGTGGGGACGGTGTTTGAGAGTCTCTTTCTTTGATGCTCTCGGGATTGCAGTGCTGTGCTCTCCAGAAAGGTAGAAACCCAAGAATCTTTGACTCCTGGGGATGAATGGTACCTCTGGGGGCTCTTGGTTCAGACCCCCATTTCGTGAAGGAAGCAGGCCAGGGAGCTGCCAGCTGATTGGAAGCTTCCAGAGATGGAGAGCTTCCTTCTCATTCTGCAGCTTAACCAGGCTGTCAGATCAGGCTCTCGAGGCTGCATCCGTGTTGGCGTGGCTGCCTTCCTTTCTGGAGCCTGGGGTTTGTTTTGGTCTGTTCAGCTGCTGTAACAAGACGCCATAGACTGGGTCACCTACAAACAACAGAAATTTACTTCTCACAGTTCTGGAGGCTGGAAAGCCCAAGATTAAGGTGTTGCAGGTTCATTGTCTGGTGAGGGCCCTCTTCCTGGTTCATAGATGGCCGTCTTTCTGCTGTGTCCTCACATGGCAGAAGGGGCAAGGGAGCTCACTGGGGTCACTTTTATAAGGGCACCAATCTTATTTACAAGGGTGCCACTGTCATAACCTAATTACCACCTAAAGCCTTCACCTCCAAATACCATACCGTTGGAGATTAACATTCCAGTGTAGGAGTTTTTCAGGACACAAATGTTCAGTCCGTTGCAGAGGCCCCTTCTAAGGTCATGTGGTTGTTGGCTGAGTACAGTTCCTTGTGGATGTGGGACTGAGGTCCCTGCTTTCCTGTGTGCTGCCAGCCTGGGGCTGAGGTCAGTTCCTAGAAGCCACCGTAGTTCCTTGCCACATGATCCCCTCACATGTGGCAGCTCACGTCTTCAAGGTCAGCAGGAGAAGCTCTCGCTCCAGTCTGCTAGAATGCAGTCCTGTGTTGCAAAATGCAACCACAGGAGTGACTGTCCCACCACCTGTACCAGATTCACCCGCACTCAAGGAGAGGGGCTTACACAAGGACATAGTGACCTGAAGGTCACCTTCATGTGTATCCACCATCTGGCTACATGATTAAGATTTTAACTTTTCAACAGGAAGGACTTTGTGTATTGTATCCCAAAACAGAGTCTGTTGGGTAGAGCCGGATTTCAAACACCAGAGTTAACCTGTTTTCATCTCTGAGGGACCATGTAGCTACCCAGGTAGAAGTGACAGATGGAGGCATTCAGAACAAGTAAGAGCTGAGACCGGTGGCAGGCAGAAGAGGGCGGTGATTTGGACCATTTTCTCACGTACCTGTTTGGGTTCCTGACTGCCTGAGGTATCGACACAAAACAACTTCCCTGAACTGCTCGCACATCTGGGCTTCAGCTCAACGGTTCTGGTTTCAGCAGGGTTCCTCCTCATCTGTCTGCGGTCAGCTGAAGGACAAGGCAGCCACTGGTGCCTGGGGCAGCTGCTTTTGGAGTTGACTCCAGTGACCCCAGTATTTACAGGGTCTGACAGACATAACTACGCCTGCTTAAGTGTGGTTGGTGGGGTAGTAACATGGGTGTAATAATTTATAGTTTTAATTTGAACATTTTGCCTAAAGTGTCACAGTGCATGCTTGTGTGTGGTATTGCTATGTTACAGAATTGCATGCCTATGATTTTGTAATAAGTTTGTGATTAAAAAGGGGCGTTGTTTCTTCCGGACCTGTGTGTGCGGTTGAGGCAGACTGACTATAAGGATCCTGGGACAGGAAAGAAAGTTAGGTAACTGAAGAAAATTAAGGTTACACACCTCATGAAATGCAGGTTAATTTGGTGAAGTGTTGTCATACTCCCCCTACTGTTCCCTCTGAGTCCCTGGACCCAACCTGGAGAGGGCCGTGAGGTGTAGGGGCAGGTTTCGCCCGCCTGCGCTGGTGTGACGGTTCTTATGGGAAGCCTGTGCCGAGGGGATTAACCTCCAGGACCTGGATGCTCCTCAGGGTTCCAGAACTAGAGCTGGCCGGCAGGGCGGTGAGAATGCCTTTCAAGGGGTCAGCGAGTTGGAAAGCCGAGCAGGAGACCATGGAGGCATTCAAACGCAGGGTTGGGACAGGGGAGGTTAGGTAAGATGACATCTGAATCGGTCGCAGTCTGGATTTCTGTAAAAACCAAGCAGCCGCCATCTTGTTTTTCGTCTATGGCTGGTGGCACTTCGCTGTGCTGGCGACACCAGCTAGGGTTCCGGTGTGGTCCTGGGCAGTCGTTTGGCAATGAATTGGTGAGGCGTTTCAGTTGTTTAAAAGGTAGAGTAAGTTCCTGACGTAGCGTCTGACCCAGAGTAAGCTTGTCACAAACAGTAGCCATTACGTTATCATCACTCTTTTTAGTTCAGCCACACTTCTGTGTGCTGGATGGTTCCAGTTTCCATCCCTCCCCTCACCAAGGTGCTCCAGCCCCAGGAGAGCTGCTGCCGGTCAGGTGAGTGAGTCCCAGCTTGAGGAAACAGCTGGGAGGGGGTGGCAGAGGTGGTGGCGTGAGAAGCAATCTGTGTGCTTCCCCAAAATGCCTCTCATGGGAAAACGTTACTAATCGCTGCCATTCTTTCACATCTGGTATTAATTATTTCAGGTAAAGGATGCTATACATGGAATGTTAAGCTCTTAATTTAGAGCATTTGGGGCGGGCTGTTCATTTTATTAGTCACTTCTCAAGGAATTGGGAAGAGCAAAAGTTTTCATATAAAAGGCAGTAACTAACTAAGAAGAGTTTTGAGAGTTTCCTTTTGAATGCCCTTCCTTGTGCATAGAAACAGCTGGGCTCCTCCAGGTTGTGTAGGCGTTGAGTGTGCGCTAATACAGAGAGGAATGAGAGTAAGTAATGAGGATGAACTTCATAGTTGCTTGGACCACTGCAGTAGCCTCCTAGTGGTCTGGGGCTTCTACCTTACTGGCCTCCAGTCTGTTCTCCATCTGGTTGCCCGAGTGATCTTTTTACAATCAGATGTTGACACTTTCTCATCAAAAGCAAATTTCTATCAAATTTTCCCATTCTGTCCTTAGGACTTCAGAGCATGGCCTGCTTGTATCTGCAGATGTATCTCTTGTCTCCTCTGTGTTTACCAAGGTCCAGCCACATCGGTTGCCTTTGAGCTTGTTTCTGCACCGACAGTGCCCCCTCTCCGTGCTTTGTCGGGCTGGGTTTGTGGTCCTTGTTGCCAGAATCAGCACTCACATTGGACTGTTGCTCTTTAATCTGTCCTGTAGGATCAGGGGACATCAGGGCTAGAAGAGAGCTTTGTGGTCAGAGCTCCTAATTTTACAGATAAGGAACCTGAGGCCCAAAGAGGTTAGTTGGTGGCCCAGATCTTATGGGTGGGTTAGTCAAGGAACTGGGACTCCAAACAGGACTCTGGCTTCATCTCGTCATCAGCGAAACAGACCTCTTCTCTGCCCTGCCCAGCACCTAGAATAGGGTGAGCAGAGATGAGCTGACAGGACGGGGTGACGGCCCAACCTCCACCCTGCGTGTCATGTCCCTGCTCTTTTCACACTCGCACCGCATGGTTGGTGCGTCGAAGCTTCCTTTTTGTGGGTGCGAGCCATGTTCTGTTGGCATGTCCTGATTAAGATGCCTTGACAGCTGCTATTCTGGGAGAACTGATTATGAACCAGCTGCCTGTCTGTTGTGCCCTTTACTACTTTGTCACAGTCCTATGAGCTGAGCTCTGTGATGATCCTGTCGACAGGTGAGAAACCGAGGCCCACAGTCACTCCCTGGGTAAATATTGCAGCTGGGATGTGAGTTCTGCCCTGTTGTCACTGGGGTCTTACTGGGGTCTTACTGGGGCTTCAGCATCACTATTTGTGCCCAATCAGGAGCTGAAGGGAAGAGTGAGCATCCCCAGCCCCCAGTTCTTCCTGTGAAAGGGTCACCTGAAACACACGTGTAAATTAAGCATGCGCCCCAGAAAGGGAATGGTGTTTAGGGACATGTCACCTGCTCTGCCCTCTCCGCTTTCTTTCCTATTTTTTAAATATCATTAACTATATTTTTATTGTTGTCATTCTGTTACAGTTGTCCCAATTTTCCCCTGTTGCTCTCCCTGGCCCCCCCCACCCCACACTCCCACAGTCTCCTATTTTTGGTGATGAAAAAACATGTACTTTTAAAAACAAAATGCAAGGCGCAGTAATTGATTTAAATGTTCGTTTTAAAAAGCAGAAACAAGACAAAAAAGAAAACCACGGTTGTAGGGCATCACTAAGACAGGGCGATTTCAGGGTTACAGCCGTGTTCAGTGTCCTGAGTGTGTTAGTTGTACGTGGCCGCAGGTGCGTGTCAGAGGAGCGTTCGGTGAAAGGGCTGTGATACCAGACGTGGTTGAGGTTAGTTGGTGAACCTAGCCGCAGGGTAGAGAGGCGTTCACTGCGTTATTCTTTCAGTTTCCCTGCACAGCTGAAATTTCCTTCATATTGAAGAGACCTCCGTTTTTACATTTATCACCAAAGTAACAACACTTTGTTGCAGAGTGTTCAGAAACATTGTGAAGAAACATGAAGAATATGAACATACAATCCAGCGCCTGAAGCGCTGGTTTTGAGCATTTTTAACTGCTCTTCACAGGGAGAAATAGATCATCCGCTGTGGCCCAGTGATACATCGAGTGTGTGTGACTCAAGTGGAAATTTCATGGAATCATACCTGTCCTTCCTATGTGTACTGCCTTTTACATTTCCATTCAATTTCATTAAAACTGGTTACTTTGTTTACAAGCCCATCAGGCCACGTGGTTTAAATCCCATGACCTAGTGTGGATCGCTGTTAGATGGGAGAATCCTGGACCCCAGAGTTCCTCTCCACAACCTTCCTGTCCCCTGCCCTCTTACCTGAGGTCTTCCTGGGCTCCCCAGGGTAATTTAGGACAGAAACCAGCCTGCCTGCCAGAGTCCTGGGAGACTTTCCTGACTTCATGACACCCAGAGGCAGCACACCTCCAGGTGGGCTTGACTGTGCTCACTGAACTGACTCACAAAAGCCTCAGACTGAGTCCCCCTTCAGGTGACAGAATCTTTCCTCCCCTCCCCTTCTTGCCAGCATCACCAAAACAAGCCCCGTCTCCTGGCAGGCTAATAGGACCTTCCCAGGAGAGACCAGAGAAACAAACCAGCACAATCTACTCCACAATTGAGAGGAATTTGCCCCCAGGGATCCAACTGGTGGTTTCTAATGAACTTGAACTGTCAGCACTTGACAGCTGGACCAGAGTGCTTCTCATTGCTTAGTGCCCTGGCAGATGTGGGGAGAATGCCTAATCCTAGCTCTGTCTAACAGTAGCCCAAGCATGGAGGAAGCTAGTTTGCTGCTTATAAAAAGAAAAGAAAAGAAAAAAAGAGAAAATATCTTAGCATCTTGAACTGCTCTTCCTGTGGTGTGGTTGTCATCCCATTTTATTATGATGACTTGGCTTTTCTGGTGATGTGTAGGGGTTTGCAGAGGGGAAGGGTTGTGTGGATGTTTTTTCTCCCCTCTGTATTCTTAAAGCTTAGCACCGAGTCAGTAGTTACTTGTCCAATGGTGTGGCGACGCAGCTCCAACGGGGTATGAAGAAGCGCAGGGAGCATTGAAGCAGCAGCCAGTGGAACAGTAGAGAGAGGAGACCAAACTAAACACTCGTGGACTGAAGACCCTCAAGCAGAGGGCTCAGGACTGTCGTTTCCCACCCCGTGTGGGGGCCCCTCTGATGCTTGCTCAGCAGTAACACTTGGGTGGACACCAAACTTTCAAAAATAAACCTCGGCCATGGCCCCAGCTTTTCTGACGCAGGATGCGCTGGGCTGTGCAGTGTGAAGCAGGAGCGTAGACAGGGCTTGCGACTGGGGGTGGGGGGCAGGTGAGGACGAGTCAGGCTGCAGGGCCAGCAGTGAGCCCATGAGGGTGCACAGCTGCTGCTAGAGGTGTGTCTGGGCAAGGAAGGATGCAGAGGTCAGTGGCCTAAGGGGATGGTGGCAGCAGTGATGGAGAAAGGCCAGACTTGAAACAGAGTTAGTAGGTAACAGGAGGGTCTGAGGTGTTTGGAATAGGAGAGTTCTCCTTGTCAGCCAGGTGTTGCTGCTGGTCAATACTTGGGGTGGGTGGGGGAAGTAGGAGTCCTTACACTGACTGGTCATGGAGACCCTGGATGTGCAAGGATGTGAGGATGGAGGAGGCAGCCAGAGTGAGCCAGCAGCCCTAAGGAGCAGGAGACAAAGTGCAGTTTAGAGAGTTGGGAAGCCTGAGGCTGTCTCAGTGCAGACAGGGGACTGGAGGGCGTGGCCAGTGTGGCTCAATGGGTTGGGTGTCCTTCCATAAACTGAAGGGCTGCCGGTTCGATCCCCAGTCAGAGCACACGCCTGGGTTGCAGGTTCGGTCCCCAGTTGGGGCACACACAAAAGGCAGCCAGTCGATGTTTCTCATCCTCTCTTTCTCCCTCCCTTCCCCTCTCTCTAAAATTAAAAATAAATAAAAAGGAGACAGGGGACTGGCAGGAATAGACTCCACCAGCTTTTGGCCAGCTCCTAGCACAGTGTCCACCCAGCGAGGAGTCCGGTAAGAGTTGGCGGTGGAGTGAACAAACTGTAGACGGGCTAGTTAGATCTTGTTACTCCTGTTCTGCAGATGACCAGAGACACTTTGTGTTTTGTGAAAGGTCATAGCCAGAAAGTGGCAGAGCCAGGACTCACACGCAAGTCTCCGGGGTGCTGGCCAGGCCTTTTTCCTCGAAGCACACGGCTGCTCTCAGGGGTTGCCCCTGTCTGGCCCCCGACTCAGAGCCAGCTCCCGTTCTCCTGCTTGACTCCTGCGAAGGTGAGAGGGCGCTGTGCGAGGGCTTCCCCTTTCAGCTTTTTCCATCTGCGTGCTGGGTGCTCTGGGCGATCACTTTACCTCTTGAAACTTCGTCATCTCCTCTGTCAAATGGGAACAATTCAGCCTTTGTGCAGCTGTATGTGACCCAGTCAGCCACAGTGCAAGCTCCGTGAGGGCAGGGACCTTGGTCGGCCTTGTCCACTGCTGTCCGTCCAGCACAGCGCCCAGGACAGCACCTGGTCACCAGGGGTCAACGACTTTTGTTCACTGTAGGAAGCAGCGTCCCACACTTCAGGCCGTTGTCCCCGAATCTGACCACAAGATGGCAGCAAAAGAAGGCGGGTTCCGATGACAAGACTTTCCTGGTTCTGACGGCTCACAGACTGCTGGCCTCCCTGCATCAGGAAATGGAGGCTCCCTCTGCTCTCTGAGCTTCCCTGGCCGTGGGCCCATGCGGAGACTAAGCACTGATCCTCTTTGAAGTGGCCTGGTGCTGCCCCACGTGAAGGGACAACATCTTCCATGCGTGCTTTGTGGCCTTGGTCTAGTGGAGCTGTGTCAGCTGGCCCAAGGGATCTTGTGTCTTAAATGCCCCCCGCCGCCGGGGCAGTGGGGGTGGACATGGGCAGTCAGGGTTGGATGTGGGTTAGTGCCGGGATAAGAAACGTCTGAAGGTATCGTCATGTATTTATATAGCAGTCAGTTAGCCATCTCGACATGCACCGCCGCATTTCGAGACAGGCGTGATTCTGGCTGCTGGTTCCTTCAGTTTCAGCCCGAATATTTCCTCCCCAGCAACAGCACCCCCTCCTGAACCAGCCCCCACTTTCTGTTGCACTCCTTCAAAGCACTTACCAGACCAGAAGTAATTTTATGTCTTTGTTTCATAAGTCATGTTTGTGTGTCTGTGTTTCTCCACTGGCTCAGGTGTTCTGGGCAGGGTCGGTCATGATCCTCGTGGCACTGCCAAGCGTCCAGATTGGCACTCGGACAAGAATGGATGGAGGTGGACCCAGCTGTCCCCACCCTGTAGCTGTCACTCTCCCTGCGATGCACGGAACACACAGATGCTAGAGGTTCGTCTGTGGTTCTGCCCCTCCATGGGTCTGCAGGCTCAGAGTGGGAAGAAACAGGCCTGTCTCCTCTGGAGCCCTGTCCCAGGTTCCTTCCTGAGAGTCCCTGGTACCTGAGGTGACTGAAAGAGGTTTGGGGACTGAATGGGACATGGAGATGTTAAGGCATACACCACGAATGTCAGGGTGGGACCAGCCGACCCTTTTCTTTCTGTGCAGGGCTGTTTCCCCACCCATGGCCGAGTGCCTGGGACTGGAAGAGCACCTACCCACCTACCCTCGTGGGGACCTGGCCTCTGTACAAGCCTGCTCTTGCCCTGTGGCTTTCTACACAGGGTCACATTGATATGACATACCAGCCTCATGAGGAAGGGATGGCTAGTCCCTTTCTACCTACGTGGCACACGGAGGCTCGGTGAGATTAAATGAGTGCCCTGGGTATTGCATCTTAGAGGAGGGGGAGGCAGCCCTTGAACCCAGGGCTCCACCACCTCTGAAGGCAGGTGCGACCTGACACGAAGGAGGTAAACAGGAATTCTGACTTCAGCACTGTCTCCTTTCTTGATTTACTTGACTGTGTCTCTTAACCCCGCTCAGTCCTATGATCTGCCATTTGGGCCTGTAAATTCCAATCATCTCATTTTGCAGGCATTTTCATCAGGCTCCTGGCATTCCCTGTAATTGGTAGGTAGTTATATGGTGCTTGAAATAGCCTTCTTCGGCCGCCACTCTCTCGGTCTCTCTGTTCTGCGCCCTGTGCGAATGCCTCGCCAGCGCCAGCTCCCAGCCATCCTCAGGACTCGCCTCTGCTTTAAAAAGGCCAGGCTCTGCCCAGGCTTTCCTGTTCCCTGATGTCCCCACCCTCCTTCCCTCCAGAAGCTTGGTCATGGGTGAAGCACTCGGCCCCCTTCCCCATACTGTGGGTTTGAAGCTAATGGCACCTTCTCTGCCAGTCCTGGAGCTGGGCCAGGCCCCTGCACTGCTCTCAGCAGCCTCCCTGCCCAGCTCTCACCGCAGCAGACGGAGGAAATAAATTAAAATGAGGCGAGCAGAGAGGGAATCTAATGAGCAGGAGAAAGACTGGAATCTGAGCCTGAGGCTGGAGCTAAACGGGGGGCTGTGGGACCTGGGAGCAGCAGAGCAAAGAGGAACGGAGTCCAGAGGCTCTGGGCTGGCCAGGCACGCGTGGGAAATCTGGATTTTTCTCTAGAGGGGCTGTCGGCTCTGGGTTCTGATGGAGAACACAGAGTGAGGACTCTGAGCCAGGGTGGGGGTGTAGTTTCCCATTCCCTCATGGCCATTCCTCCCCCTTGCCCAGGACGCCCCCTTGGAAGACTTGTTGGACCCACTTGTCACCCTTACCACTGGAAGCCTGTAGTGGATGGCGTGGAACGCTGTATCCCTCCTGCCTGTCCTTCTCCAGCTGTCCAGGCCCCATAAGTCAGAGTTCAGGATGGCCACTGGGCGATGGTTGGCTGTGTGTGCAGTCACTGTACCACAGGGCAGGAGCCCATTCTCTGCTCCTGCTTTAGACTTTCTATTCCTTCTCCGGGTGGAATTACTCAACTGAGTCAGAACCCTCCCTCCCCCCCATCCAGCTTGAGATCTCAGTGCGCAATGGGGAAACGAGGAAGACAGTTGCTGGTGGGTGGTTGTCAAGTTGGCGCCACTGCCCTCCTCTTCGTGGGTCTCTTCTGTGTCACTGACGGCATCACAGAGTCCTCTTCCCCATGGAGTCCTGGGCTACAGAACATCTCCCAAGTGCAGGGCACTAAAGGGACTCGGGTCTGATCGAGGAGAATTATGACCATGACATGGCAGTAGTATGTGCAAGCTTTGTTTAGGCAACATGAAGGGTTTGCAATCTGGATCACGGGACTCCAAAGCCCACACACTTCACCACGAGATGGCACAGGCTTGTTGGATTTCAGGCAGGGGGGCTTAGAGTCAGAGGGTGGTTATGGAAGGGGAAAGGAGTCTGTTCCCTGCAGGATCTTCATTGGGGTGACCCTGTTTGCGTGTGTCCTTGTGGTCGAGAGCGGCAGGAGGGAGGAGAAGGGGAAGCGGTGATTGGAGATCCAGCCACATGGACCTCGGCCAAGCTGGGAGTGAGGAGTTGCTCTCTCCCTGATGGGGACAAGAGCACGCCAGAGGAAAAGGAGGGGAGCTCCTCTACGGAGTGCTGTCCTAGATGCGCATGGGACAACCAGGTAGCGTTGCCTTGGAACCAGTTAGATAGTTGACTGGCCCATTTAGGAGAAAGCTCACCATATAGATTTGAGAACCATCCACCGAGGGGGTGGTGGATGTCTCGGGAGGAAGTGCAGCGGATTGGGGGTGTCAGAGAACAAAGGCAGCTGAGGGTGGGAGCCAGAAAACTGCACTAAGACACCTGACGGAGGTCCCAGAGGTCTAAGTGACCCCAGAGGGGGGCGAGCGCTCCACGAAAGAGAGCATGGTGGGCTGGCTACATACCCCAGCATGGTCATGCATTGTGACTGTGTCTCCAGCTTGGTGGACCTTGGTCCTGAACTCCAGACACACGCCCAGGTGTGCAGTGGGCACCCCTTGACCTGTCCCAGAGCACACTTGTGCTCACCTCCAGTCCTGCTCCTCTGTTGTCTTCTGTGTCTCAGTTCCTCAGGCTCACACCTTGGAGCCGTCCTGGTCTCTTCCCATCCACATCTTGCATCTAATCCGTCACCAAATACTGTGAGCTCAGTGTTTACAGATCCAGATAAATATAGAATCTGGCCACTTCTCGCCACCCCCACGGCCACCAGCCTGGGCCAAGCCCATTCATCTGTCATCAGGTTACATGGCAGACAGAGGGTTGCTGCAAAAAAGATAAACACATGGCTCCTCTGTCCCCATCTCATTCAGGGGACGCCCGCAGAGCTGAGGGGGCAGCCAGTGGCTAGTGGGTATGCTGAGGGGAGCCAGTCTCCTTGTGGCCTGGCTGCTGAGGAATTTGTCTCACACCTCGGCGTTTGCCCAGTTCACACTCCGTACCCAGGCCTTTTTGAAAAACAATGTAATGAGCCCCAATACAGGTCATCTGAACAAAAGGAGGTTTATTACTTTTAGTCAAGAAGATGGTTATTTCAGCAAGAAATGGGTAAGTGTCAGGGGGACAAGTCCCAGCTTGCAGTGCCTTCTCCAGACAGTGGGGGGCCCCTCACTGTGTCTACACTCATCAGAGGCTGTCCTGCAGCCCCCGGGTGCCACCAACTGAGGACACTTCCTCAGAGGCTGCTGCCCAGGGGTCCATACTTGGGCGACTTCAACAGTTTCTTTGTTTTGGGTTCGTTCACTTTCTTAGGTTCTTTTAAAAAAATCCTCTGTGCAAAAAAGACCTGTTCTTAACACAATAGCTTGTGAGTTCACGGTTCTTTGGATAGTAAAGGGGAGTTTAGGGTAGTGTATGAGTTGACCCTTTTACCATACTTCTCGCTGGGATCGCATTCTTTGTTTGGGAACCTGTCTTTGGGGAAACACCTTGTCAAGGACCTCGGAGCTGAAGCTGAGTTATTGGCTGGAGCTCAAGCAAAGGGACAGAAAAATGCTTCCTCAGGGCTGGCTCTGGGCCACCTCTCTGAGCTCATCTCTGCCACGCTCGCTCCTCATTCAGCTCCAGTTGCAGGCCACCCATGCTCGCCACAGGGCCTTAGCTCCTGCTGTTTGCCTCGTCTGGGAGGCTCTTCAAGATGATGTCTGCCTCCCTCCCGCCCGCAGGTTTTGGCGTAAATGTCACCTTATAGGGAGATCTTCCCTAACTTGTCTCAAGAAAATAGCCCAGCCCTACCACATTAGGAGGTTTCGGTGGACTAGACAGTGATTGTTTGTTGAACAAAGGAAGAAAGTTTATTCTCCTTGGCATGAGAAAAGGCGGGGAATTTGATTTTGCCCTTGAAAGGGAGAGGGGAGAGAAGCATGAGGAGAAGCAGAGAGGGGTGTGGGTAGAACAAGTGGGGTGTTGCAGTGAGGGTGGGGATGTGGGCACACACTTGGAGGGAGGGTTGAATGGCCCTTCAAGAGGGGACATACCTACCATTTAATCTGAAGTTGATTTGTTATGTCCATTTAACCACTCCTCCATCTTCTCTGTCTAAAATATCAGGAGAGCCTACCGTATGCATGGATGCTCTGTACAAAGTGGGTGTGTGTGGGTGTGGGAGAGTCTGCGTGTTTGCATGTGTGCATTTGTGTGAATTAGGAAGAGGCTGAGTTTTGTGTTGGGTCCAGAACCAGAGGACCTGGGGTTGGCAGACATTGTGGGGCTTCCATGGGGCTTCCAGCCACACTCATGAAGGCTCATGGGACCAGGAGGACCTGGGTGACCCTCTGGTTGTAGGGTAGCCTGTGCACAGTGAGCAAAGGAGAAAGGTCAGAGCACCCGGATAAAGTCCAAGGGCTCAGAAGGAGCAATCAGGGTCTCTGTGTCCGGTTCCAACTCTCCTGCTGGTTGGTGATTCATGGCCAAATGTTTCCCCCTGTTTGGGCCTTAGTTTTCTTATATACAAAACCAAGACTCTGGGTCATGTAGGAGTTTTGAGCTCTGTGCGGCTTTAACACTCTATCTTTAGTTGGAGTTTTTTCGAATATGTATTTTTATTAATTTTTCTGAGCCTCCATTTGCTCGAGAATTGGGAGAACGATCTCTCCCCCTGAGAGCTGTCGTGAAGTTCAGCCGAAACCGTGTGTGGAAGTGGACGTTGCAGTCTGCACAGCACTCTGAAAAAGTTAGTTCTTTTGTGCTGAAAAAGTTAGTTCTTATACCATTACTGTTGTGACAACGTCGAGGGAAGGCCCAGGGAATTATGAAAAGACTATATTCAAAATTATTTCCAAACAGAAACTGACAGCAATTCAGTCATGCTGTCTGTTTTCTAAAAGGTAAAGACAGGTGCATGGAGTCCCCTCAAAATGCTTCGAGGGCTCCCTCAAAAAATGGCACCATTCCATTCCCGGGGCGGGAGGGACAGGATGGTGGGGGAGTGTGTGGCTGAGAGGCAATTAATAATTCAGACAGGCACAGGGCACCCAGCCCCCTGGTAGCTCATCAATAAAATATGGGTTCAGTTGCTTGGAGCTCACAGCTAACCTGGGAGCAACATTCTCACTTGGAAATGCCATTTGGCCTGGGAGCCAGAGTGTGGGAAAACCCTGTGGTTCTGGAAAAAAGTGCCAGGGAAGGAAATGAGTTTCTAAAGACTAATGAAACCATCCTTGTTTTAAAAAAAATTAAACATTTTTTATTAGTATATTTATTTTATATATAAAAGAAATACAAAAAAAAGAAACACAAAGAAAATGCTTTTATGGCAAATCGGACTTGTCGGTGCCCTCGGCTTGGGTTCCAGGCTCTGACCCGCTGGGTGTCAGCAAAGTCCGCCGGTTGTAATGGCCCTTGATGATCCCCGTGTTGTTGTTCTCGCTGAGGAGCTGCTTCTGCCTTTGCCTGTTGAGGGACTGGACGAGGCCCAGGACGACGGCGGCCAGGGAGTACTGCCCCGGCAGCCTTCTCGGGGGCAAGATGAATGGATTGGGCTGGACTCTGCCCAGGAGAAAGTACGTTTTGATTTTCCCTTCCTGTTCGCTGATGCCCTTCACATAGATCTCCCCTCGGTAGTCAAAGGCGAAGCCCTGGTCCTTCAGGATGAGATAGGTCTCCTCTGGGACTTGGATCCTGCCGCTGACACCTGTGCTGTCCATTCGGCTGGCCAGGTTCACGGTTTTGCCCCAGATGTCGTACTGCGGTTTCTTAGCGCCGATGACGCCGGCCACCACTGAGCCATGGCTGATGCCTGGGAGGGAACCAAAGAAACAAGAGATGAGGGAAGGGGGACACCCCCAAGGTGGCTGCACCTTGCCTGGGGCGGTGATCATGAAGGGTGTGATTTCTGCAGAGAAGCCCCAGGGTCCTGACCCTGCCTCTGTCACTTGTTAGATATGTGACCTGGGTCACTTACTTCACCGGTTCGGACTTCACCTTTACATCGGTAAAGTGGAAATGGTAAAAGGAAGAGGAAATGAGATAATATGGGCAAAGCCATGGGTGTGCTGCCTGACCACCAGTGGGTGTGTGAGAGAAAAGAGTGAGCATTCTCACATGGACGCTGACATAGCTCAGCCCATGGGACTCTGGGATCTCCTCCTGCCTCTGCTGGGACCTGGTTGAGAGCTGGGGCAGACCTTTTCCTTCTCTGGCTTAGTCCAGGTCCTGAGGGTCATGCCCTCGATCCATGGCGACAGCCTCCTAATGGGCCTCCCTGCCTCCCGCCTTGACCTCCTGCGACCGTCCCCTCCACACTGTTGCTGGAGTTGGGGGACTCTTTTTGATGTCCATCTGATCAAGTTGCCACCCACTCCAACACCTGCCACAGCGCCTCTTGCCCACGGGATAATGCATGGTCCTCAGCATCGCAGCCGAGGGCTTCTCAGATCCAGCTGTTGCAGGCAGCCTCACCCTCCAGCACCCTCGCCCTTACCTTCGGCCCTTCGTCCATACTGAGCTGTGAGAGACCCCTGCCTGCCGGCCATTCCTCCCTTGTGCCTTTGTCCCCACTTCTCTCTCTGCTTGTTTTCTCCCAACCCCATAGTTTATGTGGCACTTGCTTTTTAAGGCCCATTCAATGCCTCCTGCTTGAGGAAACATAGGCTTCTCTTCCAGGGATGATGGCATTTCACTAAACGTACTAGTGGGCACGTATGTCTCCTCAGGACAGGACATCACACTCAGTCGGCAGACAGTGACTAGGCCCCTGCCGTGTACTCTGCTGTTCTGGACACTGGGGTTCTGATGGGGAAGAAGGAGATGGCCCTGGCTGTCCTAGAGCTTACCTTCTGCAGGGGAGGGACGAGAAGTAATAAAAAGTGCTGTAATCTCAGTGAACGTTAAAGTCTCTAAAGAGAAACCCATCAGGTTAAAAGGGTTGAGAGATGGGGGTGCATTTTGCAGGGGGTTGGTTAGGAAAGGCCTTTCTGAGCAGGGATCTGAGGAAAGCAACAGGCCTGGCAGATGTTTGACTTCAGTCATTCCAGGCAGAATGGAGAGCAAGACACCCCTCCCCCAAACGCGTGTACATATACAAGATACAATCGGCTGTGAAATTTGAGAGACAGACCTTGCAGAGTGCACGGGAATCACCAGTTTGCAGAGCCCTTTTATAGCCATTAGCCATTTGCTTGTCATGTAACTGCAATGAGGCAAGCGGGGGAAGCCGATAATAACGCCAGGGTTACACTGAGGAAACCGCCATGCGGCGTTCCAGCGATTCACCCCAACTCGCAGAGCTGGTCACAGCAGACCCACACACGAACCGAGATGCCTGATCCAGTTGGGAAAATAACTTTCTAACCCCTGCACTATGCCAGCAGTTTGACAGATCACACCAAGGGGCGGCCCTGACCCCAGCAACGTGTCCTGGATTTATGTAGAATATCCTTTTGTTCAGGGCTAGGGTTCCGCTTTGTATTCCTGCTTCCACTCTGCTGTCAGTGACTTCAAAGAGGACATGCAAAGTCAATGGCAGATGGTGAAACGAGTCCCAAATATCTCATCCATAGATCAAAACTTGAAATATTTCTTTTAGTCCAATGAACAAAGGCGCATGGCGTTCCTCAGATCTGACAAGTCAGATATTGGTATTTTTTTACCTTTTTTTCTGGAAAGCCGATAAGGGAGAACCAAACACAGTAAAATGGCCACCAGCCCGAGGGCACCTAACATGAGGACGCAGCAAAGGTTGCGTTAGATTGAGCCCTGGCAGCCAGAAGGTCTCAGGAGATCGAGGAGCTTCTGCTGGGGCGACTTCCTGTCTGTGAGATCCAGCCAGGTCCTCCTCTTGTATGGGCCTGAGTTTGCGCATTTGTAGCGTGAGGATGTGGACTGGAGCAGGGGCTTCCAGTGCCTTAGGAGGCCCTCGAGGCTCAGCAGAGAGGCCGAAGAAATTAGCACGCTCTACGGATTACAAAGCACGGTAACTCACCTTGCTAAGACTGTCGCTGTGTCGTCCCTTGGCACAAGGCTGTCTCTAAATGCAGAGGGAAGCTGAGCTGTGTGGCCCTGAGAAGTGCCGCAGGCTCTCTGCCTGTCCCTATCTGACTGCCAGCTTGGGGACACAAGAGTCAGGATGAAATGACTGGTGAGTCAGCCACCGCACTCAGCAGGGCCTGGTGTGCGTGGGTGCTGGACATAGAGGTGGGAAGAGAGGTCGCTGTGGTCAAGTGTTTGCTTTGTATTTCTGCACACAGGCCAGTCAGTGCCCTTCACTGGCCTTCATTATGAGGCAGCCAGAGAGGCCTGAGCTGACCCTGTCCCTGTCCTTGGTAAGGTCACACTTGGCCTGCTGCATTCTGTGGGAAAAAGCTTCCGTGGTTTGATGCCCAGAGCTGGGGGACCTGGTGGTACAAGGCCAGGCAGCCCCCAGGGTCCCTGCCTGCCTCCCCTCCAGCTGCTACTCACCAATCCGGAGTTCGAAGTTGTTGAACGAGTGCTTGTTGATCTCCTGTATGCTTTCGGTCAGGGCGAGGGAGAAGTCGGCCAGCGCACACAGGTGTCCCCACTTATCTTCACATTGCTGCAGCAGACGCGAGAGAGGAACTCATTCTCCCTGGCACACGGCGGCGTTTTGGTAGCAGGGCCTGCTCTGTGTCCTAAGCCCACCCGCACATCCCTTAGAAGGGAATAACCAGGTGTGTGACTCCCTGTACATTCAAACCGTCAGTGTGCAGAAACATGGAACAGGAGGTTGGCTTAAGAGAATAAAATATGTGTGGATCATCACAGTCCTTTCCCACACCTACCCATCTATCCCCACGATGGATCCTGAACTCCTAACCATGCTTACTGGTGTGTGCATGTGTGTGTACATGTGCTCCAGTATACACATATGTAGCAGTTTTACCCACTCCTTTGCACACATGTGTAGCACGTGCGCACATTCTCCTGAGGACGTGTGTGCAGCCAGTGTGCACACATGGAGTGTTGATATGCGTACGCACACTCCTGTGTACACATGTATATTGTGTGTGCGCTCCTATTTACATACATGTAGTGCATGTATATGTGCTCCTGTGTATATGTGTGTAGGGGTGTATGCATGTGCTTCTGTGTACATATGTGTGGTGTTGGTATGTATACATGTTCCTATGTACATGTGTGTCATATTTCCTATCTAGGAACCATGTATTTTCCTTTGAAGAGCTTTGCTCAGCAAACTCCTGAGGGAAGTGCAGAGTAGCTTCTACGCCTCTCTGAACCTCAGTTTTCTCGTCTATAAAATGGGGATGAGCACACTTGCTCTGCCGACAGGCAGTGGATGGGATCGTGTGTGAAAGACTGCTCTCATACAGTGGAGGCTGGCAAACAGGTACAGTAAAGGGCCAGAGAGCACATATTTTAGACTTTGTCGGCTGTATTTTGGGCATGCTGCTCGGTGCTGCCATTGTATTGTAGCTTGAAAGGAGCCGCAAAGTACACATAACGAGTGCGGCTGTGTCCCAATAAAATTTGATTTACGAAACCAGGTGGCTGGCTGGTTCGGCCTGCAAGCTGTCCCTTGGTGACCCTGCCATAGGGGACCATGCATAGGCCCCCAGTTCCTAGCGTGGGTTTCTCACCAGATAGTTACTCTTATAATATTTCTGGGCTTTTAGTTGGAAAGAAAGAAAAAGGAGGGATGAGAAGAAGGAATGAGGATTCCTTCTCTCCTATAACTTGGGCTCATATCCATGTAACACCGATTGAAGACCTACACGTAGGGATAAGGCTCTGCGTGGGAAGCACGGCATTATCTCGGGCGATTCATCCATTAACCCTGGAAGGTGGATGTTATCATTCCCACTTAACATTCGTGCCTGGCACACAGGCAGCTCTCAGAAGAGCAGGAGCTATTATTATTATTACATATTAATTTTGGAGGAGAAAACAAAAGCAAGAATAAGAAATCAGGTTTGGGTCAGGGGTTTAGTAACACCTACAAGTGAATCATAACAGGGTGCTTCTTGGTCCTGGTTTTGTTCATCAAGTGGACAGTGAGGGTCAGAATGGAGCCTAGAGGTGTCTTAATCATAAAGAAACATCGGCTCATCCACTAGCCTCTACCTACCCCATGAGCAGTGGACATCACACAACTAGAATGTCCAGCTTGTCAGATTTTCTCCCTAGCCATCCCCAAGCCTCCCGGTGATGGCGGCCTTACTACCTTCAACAGTGTGACAATGGCAAGGCCCCTGCTGTAGGTTATGTCCAAAGAGTTCCTTTACCTGTTTTTCAGGCGACAGGCCTGAGACCGCCATGTAGGTGCTGCCAATGGTCTTGATCTTTTCGATGTCTTGAAACCGGTCTTCACCGAGCAGCTGAAACAGACCGGGCAGTGGTGTTATTCCTGATGTGTGTTCTCCCCGCGGCCATGGGCTCCTGAAAAGAGCCCTGGCTCACGTTACAGATGACCGCTGGCTGGCTCAACATCCTTGGGGTGGTTGCATTTCTCTCTGAAAACCATGTGTTCAGAGAGTCAATGTATGTTTATTGAGCACCTGCTAGGTGCCAGACACCAGGATGGGTGTGACCAGATACTCTTTAAGGAAAGCTCTGTCTCCATGAGTCTTTGAAATTAATGAGCTACCTTATTCATTTAAAGAAGAAATCATGAGTGTTCCGCAACCCATCAACACATCTTTTTTGGCTTTATTTTTAACATGTATTTGGAATCCCTCCCTGCCAGCACCCTGTTCTAAGTCACTGTTAGTGTATACCTCGTTACTGTGTTGTGATAATGTACCAGCTGCTGTCCTTACCCCACATGTTCAGCACAGCCACCAGAGAGATCTCAGTCCAGTGTAGGTCAGGCCATGTCCCTGCTCTGTGCAAACCCTCCTGTGGCTTCCCATTTCACTCAGGGTCAAAGTGAGAGTCTCCTCTGTTCTGGCCAGGCCTCCCATTCCCTGTTGCCTCCACTCATTCTGCTCCAGCCACACCAACCTCCTTGCTGATCCCAGACACCCAGGCCTGCCTCTGCCTCAGGACCTTTGCACCTGCTGCTCCCCTTTTGGGATAGTATTCCCTCAGAGGAAGACTGCTTGTCCTTCACCTCCCCCCAGGTCTTTCCTCAACTGTCACCCCAGTGGGGCCTCACTGACCACTTCATCTAAGACTGAGCATAACACCCCATCCATGGGGCCACCTACCTTGTAAGATAAGGAAGGCAAAAATAAACCAGCAGAGGAGAAGGGCGGAGGATTTCCAGTGAAGTGGGAATAAACACTTGAGTTGGCAGAAGCCGGGGGAGGAGGAAAATGGCATCCTGAGAGGGAGACGCAGTCACCTGGGTCAGACACTGCTGAGGGGCTCAGGATCCACCTTGGCACCCTCCCTGGAGATCTCGTCATGTCTCGTGGCTTTCCACCCAATCTCTTCTCTGAAGACTCCTGGATGTGTGTGTCCTCCTCGACCTTCAGACTCATTAGCACAATTGCTAAGCCACAGCCTCCCCCCAACACAGATCTACCAGGCATCTCTAATGGGCTGTTCCCCAAACTGTGCCCTTGGCCTTGTTTACCCACCTGCGGTCTCTATTAATGGTGTCTCCATTTTCCCAGTTGTTCTGGATGAAACCTCACAACCCGCATATGATCTGTCTGAAGCTCCTGGGCTCTACCTTCAGCCATAGTGAGATGCTGCCTGTCCCTCTGTTCTCCACTGCATAGGTCACACATCCGTGAATCTGCCCTGCATGCAGGAGCCATGTTCAAAACTCAGATCTCCTGCCCCCAAGTCTGAATGCTGGCCTTTTGTTTCCTGTTGTTGGCAGCTATTTAGATGTAACATCTGGTTCTCTAACTCTTTGCCTCTCTTAAGATTGTAACATCCTCAGGGACACATTCCATTCTGGGTCTGGGCACAGATGGAAGGATGCAGCAGGTTGTCTATAGATCAGCGTCCCCAACCTTTTTGGCACCAGGGACCAGTTTTGTGGAAGACAGTGGTGGTGGGGGGGTGGCGGTAGACACTGGCAAGCTCTGGTCTTGGCCTGCAGCCTGCGGCCCAGGGCTCGAGGACCCCGGCTGTGGACCACTTTGCTATAGGAATCCTCTCAAAATTAAGCAGGTGCTAAGAAATTCGGAAGTCTAGCTCCAGAGAAACTCTTCTGGGAAACATAGGAAACACAAGCAGGTGCTTTTGTGATTTGCCTTGTTGTGTGTGTGTTCGTGTAAGTATGTGTCTGTGTATGTGAGCACGCAGCTTGGTTCACAGCCGAAGCGGCCTTTGTTCGTTAGCCGTGTTTCCTGAGCTAAAGAGAAGCTGCTGCTCTGTGTCCTACCCTGGCTGAGAGCCTACAAAGTGCGGCCAGGGCAGGAAGGGGCTGGTGCAGCCTGCCCGTCCTCAGCCTGCGACCATGCCTGACAGGCGCCCTCAGACCCCTCCAAGCAGGGTTCCAAGCAGCGCTTTGGCTGTTAGTATTCCAGCTCAGAGATCTGGGCTCGCCTTCACCTGCCTGCCTCCTTCCCTCTGCATCCTTACAACTGCACTTTCCCAGCCTCCTGCGCGGAGGGGACTCTCCGTCTTCTCTTCCTGTCAGAACTTCTTGGCTGAGGGACCACTTCAGGCCCAGGCAAAGCTGCCTTCTCTTCTGAAATCAATTAGGAGGCAGCAAGAGTCTTCATTATTTCATTTAATATCCATGCAGCAAATTTATGTACTATACAGCTGAAAGCGTCTGCGGGCATAATGCGTTCCTAACCCACCCCTTCATTCATTCAGTAGTCTGCAGGGAGCAGGGAGCTGTGAGAGGACTCTTCAGCCTTCACAGGGCAGGGCCTGTGGGCTGAGCGACCCAGCATTATTGCAAACCCATCCTTGGAGCGTGTGCTCCGTACAGTGTCCTGCTTTCCTCTGAGCCAAGACAGAATTTTGCGTGTGCGCTCTCAGGTCCTGC
Organism: Macrotus californicus; assembly: GCA_007922815.1. Lineage (NCBI taxonomy): Eukaryota > Metazoa > Chordata > Mammalia > Chiroptera > Phyllostomidae > Macrotus > Macrotus californicus. The sequence goes on along the minus strand of VMDR010007368.1, from coordinate 6,642 downwards.
GGTAATTGTGTCAGCAAGAAGAGCAGCATCGCTATTAAAGTGAGCACCAGGGCGTCTGGCTGGAGCTTAGCCAGGGCAGAACCTAGGGGGCCGTTCCTGACCGAAGGAATGAAAGCATGTCTGGCTGACCCACGGAGAGCTGACAGAGCATGGGGTTGGCAAGCCAGGGAACGTTTTTCCTTGTTGATGACATTCTCTTCCTTCTTCCTCCTCCTCTGTCCTTTCTCTTCTGCTTCCTCCCCTGTTCCTCTGCCCCCCTCCCAAAGCACCTCTTCTGAAGACAACAGCCTCCTGGACCAATTCCCTCTCTCAGCCTCACCAACTTCCCTCTGCAAACACCCATCTCTACCAGTAGGGGCGCTGTCCTTTGTCTCAGTTTTTTGGAAGACTCCAAAGTGTTTACAATTTGGGGCACCGAGATACACATTTAATTCAAATGTATTTATAACCATTTAAAAACATGCTAGCGGGCACTTTCAGAAGATGGGATGCTATAGAGTTTAAAATAAATAAGGGCCTACTATTTCAACCTTCAGTCAGATTATTTTTAATGGAGCTATTTTTTTTTTTTTAATTTGAGAATGTGTTTTGGACTGTGCTAGTCCATCACCACCTTACTGTTTGCCTGCTGCCTTTTGTCTCCCATCATGTAATTAATTAATAAAGAATCTGTTATGAGCATGTCTTAAGTTCCAGGCACAGTGCTAGGCCCTGGGGATGTCCCAGGGTCCATAAGAATGTGGTTTCTATCTTCCTGAGCTTATGGCCTGGCGTGGAGGGTGGGACTGAAGGTGCTGTCACCAAGGCATCGCTCTCCACTCCCCACATTGCAGTGAGATGTGAGCAGAGAATGCGGGCCACTGCGTCCTCGTGGGCAGACGACTCCGAGTCACCCTGTCTCTCTCTGGTGTTTGAGCCATGGAAGGCAAGAACTGCTTGTGTTGTCACTCATCTTGGCCCCCCACCCCCTATCCCAAGGACAACTGAAAGGGCCATTGTTGAGTTTGTGACCACAAAACCAGAACCATGAAGTGCCACTTCAGTGAGCAACAGGACAACATGATGTTACCAAATGGCTTGGCAGGCCTGGATGCTGGTCTCGGCTGTCCCATTCTAGTGACATATGACTCTGGACACTCTTGGTGCTTTGGAGCCTCAGTTTTTCTTGTTTATAGACTGAAGGCTAATCATTCCTATCCTGTGGGTTTGGTGGGTGGGATAAATAACAAGCAAATGTGGAATATTGAAAATGGCAACATGTGGTCAGCACCTATAGGGGTTAATATGATGGGTCTCTGCCCCAGACCTAAGTGTTAGTGGGGGCAGAAGATCTATATACTGGAGGCTTTCAGGCTCTATGGGGGGAGGTTTTTTGGAGTATAAGTTTTTCATTGAAAAAGGAGTAACAATATTTACTGGCTAGAAGGGAGATTAGAAGAGGCATCACTAGTAGAGATGCTGTTTGGATGGACAGTTAAATGACTGTTAGGGTGTCCACTGCTGTGGAATCTAGGATAAATGATGAGGTGAGGGTGGAATAATTTCTGGGCAGGAAGAGCTGTGTGCAAAATAGCTAGGTGGGCTCGACGGCTTGTAAGTTGGTAGGCGGTGCGGGATGGCTGGCTGGTGGCATGTAGTGGGAGGTAAGGATGGAGAAGTAATACAGTGCAGCATGAGAACCCCCCCCCCCACGCCATATTTTGTGTTCTTTAGATTCATGCAGGCTGGAAGAAGACAGTACTGTCTAGAGCATGTTTATCCTTGTGTTTAGGTCTCTGACCAAATGTAATTGATAGCTTTGTTTTTGGCACTTCAAGCAGATGTAGAAATGTCCCCATCAGTGCCCAGTCTCTGTGATGCCAATGCCTGAGTAGCAGTGACCCCCAATCAATTCTTGGTCTTGCCATTTGCTAGTTGTGTGACATTGGGTTAAGTTACTAGCCTCTGAGGCTTATGTTCTTGATCCCCCCCACCAAGGGAGAAATAATAGCATTTACCTCATGAGGTAATTGTGATAATTAGATTATATATCACATGTTTGCATTTATAATGCAGCCTGGAATTCTGTAAGCATGAAACATGGTTGCTGCTACAATGAATAACATAATGCTATGATAACAAGGATGGCCATTTGTGACTGCCACTTTCCCACTTTCCCACTTTCCGAGGCTTCGGCTTACCTCGTCAAAGTCAGCAATGATCTCATTCAGCAGACGCAGGCATTCCACTCCTTGGTTGTTCATTTCAGTCTGAGAGTAGAAGTCCGCAAACCCCGGGATGGAGGCGAACATCACGCCAACAGCATCGTAGGATTGAGAATACAGCTCCTGGACAGAGGGACACACACAGGGAGCCAGGAACAGCCATCAGAGGGGAGATTCTGCACGGATGCTGGCTGTGCAAACAGGCATCTGCACCCCAGCTCAGGTGCCCACGGTCAGGGCAGAGAGCGGGGGCTCTCAGCCTGTCCCGGCAACGCTGTAATCACAGTGTCATCACCCTGCGGACTGGGACCGTGAAAATTCACGGTCTCAGCCTCACCTGGGCTCAGAGTCCTGACCGCCCACCCTTTTGTCCTCAGCCACCTTTCCTGTTGTCCTCAATGGCCAAACCCTCACCGTGCCCCTGAACATCACCCTCGCTGATTTCTCTCAGTAGGTGATCTAGTCTCTCACTTCACTGAGGCAGCTGATGCTCTTGGCATTCCAACACTCAGACATCTGTCTGCATTCATACTTATTTTTATCCCTTCTGCTTCCACTCCAAACTGTATTTTTCCTTCTGCTGAAGGTCAACACTTGTGTCTGACCTCTTGACCCATTGTGACTTTTCCCAGTGATCCTTTTCTTTCTTACTTCTTTCCCCTCCTCCTCCTCCGTCATCCCCTCCCTCCTTTAAGTGTCTCCCAGAGGAAAAGAACAGTGTGTCCTGGGCCCTGAAGACACTTGCAACCACCAACCAGTCTCTCTCCGTCTTTGTCCAAATTTCCCAAACTGGTTCCTCCATGGCCTAGCCCCATTCTGTCAGTGCTTAGTCACATGTCAGGTGGAGGCAAAGTGACCCTGGAACAGGTCAGGCTACCAGCCAAAGTGGAAAAGTCACCACACACATATCAGTTCACACCCTCCGGGACCCCTGCGCAGAATGGCTGGTGTAGGGATCTCTCCCAACATCCTGGCTCTCTTGACTTTAGTGACATTACATTTGTTTTCCTTGAGTCTGGCCCCTTCCATGATTTTTTCTTTTATGTTTATCTTCTACCTTAAACATCAGCGATTGCTGTGGTTCTGTCCTTGGTTCACTGCATGGTTCAATGTTACACCCTTCCCTGGGCTGTCTTGCTCACTCCCAGCCTTTCACCAACATTTACGTGTGACAGTCTCTAAATCCTCGTCTCTGAGTCACTTGTCCTTGGGCTTCAGATCTCTGTGTCTCATGCTGGGTTGCCCTCACACTCCCCCAGTTTTTCAGTGCTGCACCTGAATGCATCTTCTCTCCATCCAAACCGGCTCCTGCTCCTTTGTTCCCCAACTCAGCATGTGGCCTCCACGCTGCCAAGTTGTCAGTGTTAGAGATGCGCCGGTCATTCTTGACCCTTTTTCCCCATCATGTCCAGATTCAAGAAATTGCCAGCTCCTGCTGGGGTTCTTTTTGTTTCCTAAATATTTTTTCTAACCCTCCCACCATTGCTTTTTATCAGGCCCTTCCCGTTTTCCTCCTTCACCAGTAATAGGTTCCCTGGCTCCAATTCTGTGCCTACCGGAAGGCATGTTCCAAATGGCAGTCGCAGTGAGCTTCGAAAGGTCCAAGATTGACCACCCTTCTCTCGTCTTAATACCCTCCAATGGCAAGACTGACTTGAACGGATGCCTTTGCTAGCTTTTGTCCAAATGAGCACAGGCAGCTGGTGACTGGCTGGATTGGGTTTGGTTGGAGGTGAGGTGCACAGATTGGAGCCAAGGCCCAGTTCTAAGGTGGGGCCATTCATCTTGGCCTTGAACAATGGGATGACACCACAGGAGGAACCGACTCGGCTTTATGGGTCAGCCAGCTCACAGGACTGCATCCTCCCAATGGCTATGATTTAGAGAAAAAAGTTCTGCTTATTAGCTTCTGTGTTAGTTTTCTCAGACTTCTGTAACAAAGTGCCACAAACTGGGTGGTTTAAACAACAGAAATTTATTTTCTCATAATTCTGGAGACCAGAAGTCCAAGACCAAGGTGTTGGCAGGGTTGGCTCCTTCTGAGGCCTCTCTTCTTGGCTTGTAGATGGCCTTCATTTCCCTGTGTCTTCCCATAGTTTTCTTCTCTGTGTGGGTCTGCATCCTGATTTCCTCTTCCTTTAGGGACACTGGCCATACTGGATTAGGACCCACCCTAGCACTCTAATTTTAACCCCGTTTTCTCTTTAAAGATACTGTCTCCAAATACAGTTGCATTCTGCGGTACTGGGGTTAGAACTTCAAAATACGAACTGAGTGCCAAAGGGCATTCAGGTTCAATGATGTATCCCAGGCAGGTCAGCCCCCACCACCCACATAAGCAGGGGGAAGTGTGTGAGGGGTTTGGAGTGCACCCCAAAGAGCTCCAACCACCTGCTTGTACCATCGGAGATAGCCAGTCATTCAACTGGCTCTAACCAACCGCTTTGAGAGTGCCATCTGTTTCTTGCTATTTGGGGCCCAAAGAAGATAAAAATACTGTGAACTGGGGAGGGGCCAATGAATATAGAAAAGCTATTATTGTCGTATTGTCATCCTTTTCTGGTTGGGTGTACAGGCTTGGGCTTTGTAGAGGATTTGGAGCATATGAGCTCACCCACCCCTCCTTACTCAGGGAACTCTGTCTGGCCCTTCCCCTGCCCAGGGCTGTCTGATTCCAAGTCCTGTGTTTCTTACATGAAGATAAGTCCTCTCTGCAGGGAGAAACAGGGTCTGAGACCTGTTGACCTTATTAGGATCCTTTCATGACATTCAGGTCTCTGCTCAAATGTCACCTCTTAGAGAGCTCCCCCACCTTGTAAATGCCACCCCTTTCCACAGACTGTAGGCCCTTATTTGACTTCTTCTGCTCTCATGGAACTTGTCACTACTGGTGGGGGAAGGGCTGTATATTTATTCACTTTAGTGTCTGCCTTCCCATGAAAACTCAGGCTTCCTATCAGCAAGGAGTCTGTCTTCTTTGTGCACTGTTGGAATGCCAGGGTCTAGAAGCACACCTGACCCAGCTGTGACTGGCTGGCCTTCAGTCAGTATCTGCTGGACAAATGAGTGAATAAGTGTGTAGGACACGTGGCTCCTTGGGAAGGAGCAGAAACAGTGGTGATGGCTCACATTAATCAAAGATAACAGCAGCTAACACTCCGTGCACTCTCCGAACAGGCTAAACTCCATTGAAGTGCTTTAGGCATAACTCCCCATGTAAATGTTGTGACAGTCGGTAAAGTAGGGATGTTTGGTTACTTGGCAGATGAGGAAAACGGGGTGAGAGGGGCAGTCTGGACGGAACCCGGGTGTCAGGCTTTCAAATGCGTCAGATGGCCTTTCTCTACTGAACCTGCCACATGCCCGGCTGTGTCAGACTCCATGTGTGTTCTTACCCAGTTTAATTCTCACACCAATTCAGCAAAGGGCAGTATTATTTCCTCAGTGATTGGATGAGGAGATGGACTCAGAGAGGTTGGGTAAGCCACCCTGGGTCACACAGTGTTAGTGGCAGAGGTGGAATTTGTGTGGCAAGGGCTGGTTAGCACCTGAGATGGCTGTCCTTGGTAGTGGCCTTTCAGCAGCTCCGAGTAAAGCCATGGTGAGTGAGCAGGTTTCCCAGCACCCAGAGATGGCCTGCCTGACACTGAGGACCCAGCCCCACTGGCCTTGTCTACAGGAAGGTCCCTGCCCAGGTGTGCTGAGCGCTATCCTAAGCCAGAAGCTGAGCCAAAGGGTGGGAGCTGCCAGAACCTTTGTGTGGAGACACAGCTGGGACAGACATAGACGGGACATTCCAGAGGGCGAGACTCTGTCCACCACCCTATGTTTGGATGGTTGGAGTCACTGCTTCCCCTTCTTGTCCACTTGTGCCCTAATAACAAGGTTGAGGACAAAAGGAACAAAAATTGGCCTTGAAGTTACACTTGGGTTTGAGTTTAAGCTCACTACTCACTAGTTTTGTGACCTTAGGCAAGTTCCTTTATTTCTGTGAGCCTCGGTTTCTTCATCTATGAAATGAGGATAATCATTCTTACCTCCTTATTGCTGACATCTGTGAGCACTGCTGTGGCTGGGAAAACTCACTGACATCCCCTAATCAGATTTTCAGGGGTTTGTATCAGAGTTCAGATCTGTAGCAAGAGGTGAAGCTAAAAATGCCTCTTATAGTCACAGAGCATGAAAGTGGGAGTTTTTACAGGTTCCAGCAGTCCTGCCTCTGCCTCTGTCACCCCTGCACATATGACACTATCTGTCTTGCTGCCTGTCTCCTACACTTGTACATGCACACACACCAACACCAAATTCTTGCACACTCCCCTTCACCTTTACATGCACGTATCTCAAACTCTTGAAAACATCTACACAGTATAGACCCTCATACACACACACACACACACACACACACACACACACACACACACACACACACACACAC